>JABUQX010127961.1:0-12500 GCA_015478945.1 Trachelipus rathkii
TGCAGGAACTCCGGACTATGTAGTTACACGAAGTATCTAGGATGAGCCTATTGGTAGAGACCCTAGTTAGGTTTTTATAAACTCATCTGAAGAAGCAATGTAGGTCATTTTTAAAGAATGTATTTAGTAATCATAGATCAGTTCTTGGATCTTCCACATAAATAACAAGCTAAATAATATACATATAATAATAAAATGAAATTTCTTAATGAACCCACGGCCACTTCGCAGGGCCTACTTAGTCACCATATTTTAGATAACATTTTAATTAAATATTTTTATTAAAACTATACAATCACCTTATTTTTAACACTCACCACTAAAAATGCGTATATATGTTTGTTATAAAATATAATACTATTTGGTAATTAGTAAATATTTGAGAAAATATAGGGACGAATTCAAGCATCTGCAACGTAACTTTCCTTGCATCAGGGTGATATAAACAAGCCGCGTGGCGAACATGTAAATCACAGATTAAATTTATAGTGGTGCAGTTTTATCCAAACTTCTCATGCTATATAACCCCCATCAGAGGAGAGGTCCAGATTGAATTACTCTAGAGCGTTTCGGCCATCTACCTGTCGACCTCTACTCGATCTACCCTCGACGCAGTCGGTAACAAAACAGAACAGAGGGAAGGACGGGAGGCTGGAGTCAGGTCAGACATTGAAAGCATGAGCCTTGTTTTGAGAACAGTGACTGGGGACGAGGAGGCAGGGGATGGAGTCAGGCTGAGTGGGTCAAGGCATTACTCGTTTCAGCCAGAGCTGGAGCTGGTGGTGAGGAAGGTGAGGAGAAAAGGAAGAGGGTCAGGTAAAGAGAGGTAAAAAGAGGAGGAGGTGGAGAATCTGAAAGGAAGAGAAGGGAGGCGGGAGGGAGACAGCAGTAGTATAAGAAGATTGTATATCCAAGGGAAACGGAATCGCTCATGGAGCTGTTCAGATCATAGCATCAGGAGGATTCGTCTCAAAAGTAAGCAGGAGAGGTGAGACGATCGATTAGGGCGACCTCTGTACGTGTGGGTCGTTGTATAGTGAAAATTTCCTTCCGAAGTACTACACGAAAAGGTCCATGTGCTGGGTTGGAGGCACCAGACGGCGGTCATGACTCACAAAAGCCTTGAAGTACCTGGCTCTCCTTCGGAATGAAGGAGTGCACCTTGTGTTGTCGGGTTGGTGGTCTCAAATGGCACAACGTCTTAAGCGGTGAGATACAGGGTGGGATCAGCAGTAGCAGGAGGGAAAGATTGAGAAAAGAACTCACCAGGCAGGCGAAGTGTAGAGCCATAAACAAGTTCTGCAGCTGAACACTGAAGATCCTCCTTAACGGCCGTGCGTATACCCAGCATAACCAAAGGAAGAGCCTCAGTCCAGTCGTTCTGGCGGTGAAATCTTTCACATATCACATTTGCATGAGGGTGAAAACTAGTCGTGTGGATCTTCTCAGAACCAAGCAAGCGCATCAAATCTTTCCAGAGGAAGGATTCGAAAACGCGACCTTGATCCGTCGTGACCGAGAGAGGAATGCCAAACCGAGAGATCCAATGGGACAAGAAAGCTTTAACGATAAATTCTGCAGTAGCACGACAGAGGGAATAGCTTCCGTCCAACAGGTGAACCTATCGATACAGGTGAGGATGTCGCTTACCATGAGAAGGAGGAAGGGGCCAACGATGTCAATGTGAACCCTCTCAAAAAGCGTTCACCAGGGGCAGAAAGGTGCTAAAGGAGCCTTAGTATGCCTTTGCGCTTTAGAAAGTTGACAAGAAGTACAAGAGCGAGTCAATTCGCCACTTCGGCATTGACTTGAGGCCACACAAAAGAGTTGTTACCAGTTTGCGTGAAGCCTCGATGCCAGAGTGTGAGCAGGCCAGGTGAAGACCGCCTTTCAAGGAAGGAGGAACGAAAGGACGGATTACCAGTTGAAATGTCACACATAACAACTTCCTCTTGATACCTGGGAGTGTTATCCACTCTAGTCGTAAAGAAGAAGTTAATGTGGGGTCGATGATTTCGTCCTCTTGGAGCTTTGCCATAGCTTCAAAATCTATGATTGGAATAGGAGAAATAGAGTCGATCTGGATGCGCGAAAGGGCATCGGCAGTGGTGTTATCTACCCCAGAGATATGCCGAACGTCAGTGGTGAATTGGGAGACGTATTCAAGGTGGCGTGCTTCTCTGGGAGAATGTCGTTCATGACGGGAAATCATCGCGAACGTAAGAGGTTTGTGATCGGTTAAGATGTGAAAATCTCGACCTTCTATGAAGTACCTGAAGTGACGAGTAGTTAGGTACATTGCCAGCAACTCCCTACCAAAAGCACTATACCGAGTTTCGGCAGGTTGAAGCTTGCGAGAGAAAAAGGCTAAAGGAGACCAAACGTTATTTAAATACTGCTGCAAGACACCACCGACAGCAAAATCGGAAGCGTCGACTTGAATACGCGTTGGTGCAGAGTCCTGAGGATGGACAAGAAGTGTTGCAGCAGCTAGAGCTTCCTTTGAAGCGTCAAAAGCTTTTCTTGCCTCATCCGTCCAATCAAGAATGATGGCTGAACCCCTCTTCTTTTGTGTAATAAGGGCTGTAAGTGGACGAAGAAGTTCGGAAGCTGAACGAAGGAAACGGTGGTAAAAGTTTACCATTCCCAAGTATTGACGAAGTTGCTTCTGTGTTTGAGGAAGAGGGAATGCACGAATGGCATCAACACGATCGGAGAGGAAGGGACACCAAAAACACACTTTGCCGGGTTGAGACGCATGCCACATTCGTCCAACCTGGCAAAAACGGCACGTAGATGTTGCTCATGCTCGGCAGGAGAAGAGGAAGCTATGAGGAGGTCATCCAGATAAGCAAAGGCGAAGGGGAGGCCTCTAAGAACGTCATCGATGAAGCGTTGAAACGTTTGGGCGGCATCCCTCAAACCGAACGGCAACCTCATATACTCGAAGAGACCAAATGGAGTGATCACAGCTGTCTTGGGATGTCTTCGGATTCGATTAAGGCTTGAACCTCAGAATGCCCTAAAATGATATTAACAATACTATACGAATTCGAGTTAAAAATTAATAAAGAAAATTAAAATACTTTGCACTTATTAATATGATATGCAGAAGACTCGGACTATGTAAGACCTACGAAGTATCTAGGATGGGCCTAATGGTAGAAGCCTAGTTGAATTTTTATAAACTCATCTGAAAAACGGCCGTAGGTCCATTTTTAAGAATGTATTTAGTAAATCAAAGATCCGGTTTATACTACCGGATCTTCTACCGTGAACAGCTAGCTAAATAATATACATATAATAATAAAACAGAAATTTCATAATGAACCCACGGCCATACGGGGCCTACTTGATCACTTTATTTTAGATAACATGTAAATTAAATATTTTCACTAAAACTATACAATCACCTTATTTTAACACTCACCACTAAAAAATGCATATAAATGTTTGTTATAAAATATTTTGGTAATTAGTAAATATTTGAAAATAAGAGGACGAAAATTCAAGCATCTGCAACGTAACTTTCCTTGCATCAGAGTGATATAAATAAGCCACGCGTTGCGAACATGTGAATCACAGATTATATTTACATAGTGGTGCAGTTTTATCCAAACTTTTCATGCTATAATATATATCTCTTAGTCTTTTTTTTCATACTTCCCCTTAAATTAAAGCAGTGATTAAGGATTGCTTTTTCTGGCTTAAGAGTATCATTGTTAGATATTAATCCAAAAGAATTAATTTTCATTCGTTTGTTTTAATGATTTTAGAATTGATATTATTATCAGTTCTGGAGAGAATGTGACTAAGTTGAATGAAGTCCAACACTAATATTTTTTTTATTTTAAAAGCATATTAAATTTCTCTAGCATTATCAGTAGTAATATTTATCAAATTCTATTTACTTTTAATTTCCTTTTTTACTTTTAATTTTATTTAATTCCAATTTTAATTTTAGTTCATTGGTTTCACAGGACTTTTTACCGAAGAACTCTACCTCGGTTGTGGTTTTTGGAGTCACTCTCCATATGATGCTTAAATATGAAAGGAAATCAACAGAAGGACTTGATACATTTCACAAGTATTTGTCAAAGCAAAGAGAGGTATATATATATATATATATATATATATATATATATATATATATATATATATATATATATATATATATATATATATATATATATATATATATATATATATATATATATATATATATATATATATATATAAAACAAATTTATCTATATATATATATATATATATATATATATATATATATATATATATATATATATATATAAGTAGTAATAGGTGCTTTTGACTCCCACAGCTTTTTCTCAAAAAGTATAAGAGGTATCGGTCTGAAACTTGGAATATAATCTATTGAGGTATTAAGCTCGATACCGACGAGTTTTCAAGTCGCATAGGGGGTACCTCCCCCCGAGAGCGTAGCTCAAAATGTTGCTTACGCCCTTGTTGCGGCTTCCGAGCGGGTGAGATTAGGCTTAAGACGAGTTAGGCTCGAGTGTGATGACGTAATCTCGTCGTAGACGAGATTACGTCCCTGCCCCCTCTAAAAATTAAAATGATCGTAGAAGATTGAAATTTGGGATAGATGTAGAGGAGCCGGAGTTGGAGAAGGATTCTGAGTCGGATTCGGCTTCGGAGTCCAGGGACCCCCCCTGAGGGGGTCCCCTCCTGAAAATAGAAGAAGAAATGCATGGAATGCAAAACAGAGGAAGAAGAGAAGAAAGGAAGAAGGAGGAAGGAAGAAGAATGAGGAAGGAGGAGTCTGAGAAGGATTCAGAGTCAGAGGAGTCGGAGTCAGTACCGGCACCGGTGCTTGAGCCGGTGCGGTGCTGAGTTAATAAACATTCGTATAACAACAATGTTGGTGTCCTTATATATGTTATCGGGTCTGTAGATTTCGAAAATAATGGTTTCAGAACCATCAAGAAAAAAATTAAATAAAAATTTTTTTATAAAAATTAAAAAAATTTAAAAAAAAATTAAAAAAAAATTAATTAAAAAATTAAAAAAATATTAAAAAATAATTTTTTTTTTTTTTTTAATTTTTATTCTTTAAGTTTATAACTTACAAATTTACGTTTTTACATACCCTAAAGCAGTAAATCAGTAAATCAGTAAATCAAATTGCCCTCCTCACCCCTTTCGTGATCTATTGATCTATTGATCTATTGATCTATTGATCTATTGATCTATTGATTTAAGTCATATTTTTTACTAAAACTGTCATGTTTTACATACCCTAAATCAGTAAATCAGTAAATCAGTAAATCAAACTGCCCTCCTCGGCCCTTCTGTGATCTATTGATCTATTGATTTAAGTAATATTTTTTACTAAAATTGTCGTTTTACATACCCTAAATCAGTAAATCAGTAAATCAAACCACCATCCAACCACCCTCCTGTCCATACGTGATCTATTGATCTATTGATCTATTGATTCAAGTCATATTTTTTAGTAAAATTGTCATGTTTTACATACCCTAAATCAGTAAATCAGTAAATCAAACCATCATCCAACCACCCTCCTGTCCATCCGTGATCTATTGATCTATTGATCTATTGATCTATTGATCTATTGATCTATTGATTCAAGTCACATTTCGAGTATCATTTTGGATAAACATAACATAAAACAAATTCTTTATACACTGATCAATGAATATATGCTAACGTAACAAAGTTTTCACATTAATAAAGCTAACATAACATCATCAGGTCTAAGAATATAATGTACAACAACAAACCTAACATCCCTTAAACACGAATAAACGTTAAAATTAACAAAGTCTCACACTTAACAATAGTAAAGTAACTAACATAGCATACAAAAACGTAACCTATGCACATTTTGTCAAGCATATCTCTAACATAACAATGTTAATTTTAGATTAACATGGTAATATTTAACAAAAATTATCATAACCTAGTTTAATTATCATACTGATCAATGAATATATGCTAACGTAACAAAGTTTTCACATTAATAAAGCTTACTTAGCATCATCTGAACTATGAATATAATGCACAACGACAAACCTGACACACCTTAAACACGAATAAACTGTTAACGTTAACAAAGTTCCACACTTAACAACAGTAAAGTAACTAACATAGCGTACAAAGACGTAACCTATTCACACTTTGTCAAGCATATCTCTAACATAACAATGTTAATTTATATTAACATGGTAATATTTAACAAAATTTACCCAGTGTTAATTATCATACTGATCAACGAATATACTCTAACGTAATAAAGTTTCCACATCAATAAAGCTAACATAGCGTAACATGAACTAAGAAAATAATGTACAACGACAAACCTAACAACTTACACACGAATAAACTGTTAACATTAATAAAGTTCCACACTTAACATCAGTAAAGTAACTAACATTGCATGCAAAACGTAACCTATTCATACTTTTTCAAGCATATCTCTAACATATTAACGTTAATCTTACATTGACACAGTAACATTTAGCAAAAATGTATCATAACCTTGTCCGATTATCATACAGACCAACGAATATATGCTAACGTAACAAAGTTTTTTACATTATCATAGTAATATTTAACAAAAATTTATCATAACCTTACCTAAATATCATAATCCCCAACAAATAATTGCAAACATAACACATAAAAATAACAAAGTTTTATCCAAACATAACATAAAAATAAGTTCTTTGAATAAAATATCATAGTAAAGTGTAATAGTTTACCGAATTTAAAACAGTATATCAGTAAATAAAATCAAATCTCACTCGTCCGCCCCTCCTATCCACCCGTTTATGACCTTTTGATCTATTGATCTAATGATTCAGGTCACATATCGAGTATCATTTCGGATAAACATAGTACAAAATAAGTTCTTTATATACTAACCAACGAATATATGCTAACGTAACATTGTTTTCACATTAATAAAGCTAACATAGCATTACCAGAACTAAGAATATAATGTACAATGACAAAACCTAACACACCTTACGCACGAATAAACTACTAACATTAACAAAGTTCCATACTTAACAACAGTAAAGTACCTAGCACTGCGTACAAAACGTAACCTATTCACACTTTTTTCAAGCATATCTCTAACATATCAATGTTAATTTTACATTAACACTATTGATTTACGTCGCATTTCAAGTATCATTTCGGATAAACATAGCACAAAAATGAGTTCTTTATATACTAACCAGAGAATATATGCTAACATAACAATGTTTTCACATTAATAAAGCTAACATAGCATCATATGAACTAAGAAAATAATGTACAACGACAAAACCTAACACAACTTACGCACTAATAAACTGTTAACATTAACAAAGTTCCACACTTAACACCAGTAAGTAACTAACATTGCATACAAAACGTAACCTATTCATACTTTTTCCAAGCATATCTCTAACATATTAACGTTAATTTTACATTGACACAGTAATATTTAACAAAAATTTATCATAACCTTGTCTAATTATCACACAGACCAACGAATAACTGTAAACATAACAAAGTTTTATCCAAACATAACCCAAAAATGAGTTCTTTATATACTAACCAGCGAATATATGCTAACATAACAATGTTTTCACATTAATAAAGAAGCTAACATAACATCATATGAACTAAGAAAATAATGTACAACGACAAACCTAACACAACTTACGCACTAATAAACTGTTAACATTAACAAAGTTCTACACTTAACACCAGTAAAGTAACTAACATTGCATACAAAACGTAACCTATTCATACTTTTTCCAAGCATATCTCTAACATATTAACGTTAATTTTACATTGACACAGTAATATTTAACAAAAATTTATCATAACCTTGTCTAATTATCATACAGACCAACGAATAACTGTAAACATAACAAAGTTTTATCCAAACATAACATAAAAATAAGTTCTTTGAATAAAATATCATAGTAAATTGTAATAGTTTAACAGATTTTAAAGCAGTAAATCAGTAAAATGCAGTAAATCAAATCATCAACCCCCTCCCCTCCTATTGATAAAATTTAGGATCTATAGATCTATTAACCCTTATCCATCTTTCACTATCTGTCGGTTAAACATAACACAAAAATAAGTTCTTTATATACTAATACTAACCATCGAATATATGCTAACGTAACAAAGTTTTTACATTAATAACCCGCTTTACTGTGATACTTTATTCAAAGAACCTATTTTTATGTTATGTCAGGATAAAATTTTTATTTTATGTCATGTTTGGTTAAAACTTTGTTATGTTTGCAATTATTCGTTGGGGATTATGATATTTAGACGGGGTTAGATAAGTTTTTGTTAAATATTACGAAGTTGATGTAAAAATTTGGTACGTCATTATATTCGCTGTCAGTATGATGATTAGACCCAGGGTTATGCTAAATTTTTGATGTTATGTAAAAATTAGCTGATGATATGTGTTGAGATATGCGAAAACAATGATGGGTTACATTTAATAATGTTAGGTACTTTACTGTTGTTAAGTACGGAGATTTGTTGTGTTAATAATATTGCGTATGGTGTGTTGAGGTTTGTTGTTAATACATTATTCTTAGTTCAGGTTATGTTATGTTAGCTATTAATGTAAAAACTTTGTTACGTTAACATATATTCGTAGTTACAGCTCTCCTCAAGAAACTTTAACCCACAATATCTTTAACCGAAATAGTACTCGAAATACTGACATGAATCAGCCGATCAATAGATCAAAGGTTATGGTGGGAGGTGTGGGAGGGTTGATGAGTTTGATTTACTGATTTACTGATTTACTGCTTTAAAATCATTAAACTATTCATGCATTTACTATGATATTTTATTCCAAAGAACTTATTTTTATGTTGTGTTTGGATAAAAAAACTTTTGTTATGTTGATTATTCGTTGGTGCGTATGATAGTGGGCTGGGTTATGACAATAAGTCCCTGTTAAATATTACTGTGATAATGTAAATTAACGTTAATATCGTTAAGAAATTATATGCTTGGAAAAAGAAATAATAGGTTGCGTTTTGTATACGTGTTCAGTTACTTTGCGGGTGTTAAGATGTGGAACTTTATTATGTTAACAGTTGATGTGCGTAAGTTATATTACGCCGTTCTCAAACAACAATATTTCTTAGTTATAATGTATATTAACATTAATCTTTTTAATTATTATGGTAACATATATTCCTTCAGTTATCATATAAGAAACTCTATTTTGGTTATGTTTGAGATAAACTTTGTTATGTTTACAGTTATTCGTTGGTCGCAATGTGATAGTGAACTAAGGTTATGATAAATTTTATTAAATATTACTGTGAAATAATCTAAAATTAGCATTTAATATATGTTAAGAGATATGTTTGGAAAAAGTATGAATAAATAGATTACGTTTTGTATGCAATGTTGGTTACTTTACTGTTGTTAAGTGGAACTGTTATGTTAACGTTTTGTGTGCGTAAGTTATGTTAGGTTTTGTCATTGTACATTATTTTTTTTTCTTAGTTCATGTATAAATCTTTACATATTGCTTTATTATATCTTTGTGTTATCATTATATATTCATAGTTGTAACAAGAACTCATTTTTGGGCTATGTTTGTCGAAATGATACTCAAATCGGCTCTCATCAATAGTGTTAATGGCAAAATTAACATTGATATATTGAATTATCTTGAAAAAAGTATGATAGTTTACAGTTTGCACATGTGCTAGGTACTTTACTGTTGTTAGGTATGGAACTTTGTTAATGTTATTAGTTTATTCGTGCGTAAGGTGTATTAGGTTTTGTCATTATTATATTATATTCTTAGTTCTGGTAATGCTATGTTAGCTTTATTAATGTGAAAACAATATTTACGTTAGCATATATTCGTTGGTTAGTATATAAAGAACTTATTTTGTACTATGTTTATCCGAAATGTCGATATGTGACCTGGATCATTAGATCAATAGATCAAATGGTCATGGACAGGATGGTGGGAGGGGGCGAGGAGGGGACGAATTGGTTTGATTTATGATTTACTGATTTTGTTTTAAATTCGGAAAAACTATTGCACTTTATATTATTTTATTCAAAGAACTTATTTTATATGTTTGGATAAACTTTTATTATTTTATGTGTTATATTTTGCAGTATTTGTTGAGTTATGATATTTCAGAGTGAGTTATGATAAATTTTTGTTAAATATTACTATGATAATGTAAAACTTATTACGTTAGCATATATTCATTGTTATATGATAATCGGACAAGGTTATGATGCATTTTTTGTTACTGCATGTCAATGTAGATAAACGTTAATATGTTAGAGATCTTGAAAAAAGTGAATAGGTTACGTTTTGCATACAATGTTAGTTAGGTACTTTACTGATGTTAAGTGTGGAACTTTTATTAATGTTAACAGTTTATTCGTGGGTAAGTTATTAGGTTTGTCGTTGTATATTATTTTCTTAGTTCATGTTACGCTATGTTAGCTTTATTGATGCATTCAAGACTTTTGTACGTTAAGTATATTCGTTTGATCAGTATATGATAATTAACCATTGTTACGTGATAAATTTTATTTATGTGCCATGTTAATATAAATTAACATTGTTATGTTAGAATATAGCGACTAAAAAAGTGTGAATAGGTTACGTCTTTGTACGCTATGTTAGTTACTTTACTGCTGTTAAGTGTGGAACTTTGTTAACGTTAGTAGTTTATTCGTGTATGTGTTAGGTTTGTCGTTGTGCATTATATTCATAGTTCAAATGATGCTAAGTAAGCTTTATTAATGTGAAAACTTTGTTACGTTAGCATATATTCATTGATCAGTATGATAATTAAACTAGGTTATGATAATTTTGTTAAATATTACCATGTTAATTTAAAATTAACATTGTTATGTTAGAGATATGCTTGACAAAATGTGCATAGCTTACGTTTTTGTATGCTATGTTAGTTACTTTACTATTGTTTAAAGTGTGGAATATTAATTTACAACGTTTATTCGTGTTAAAGGATGTTAGGTTTGTTGTTATTGTTTTTTGTTATATTCTTAGACATAAAGAGCCTGTTTTAGCATAACTAATGTGAAAACTGTGTTACATTAGCATATATTCGATCAGTAATATAAAAGACTATTTATGTTATGTTTATCAAAATGATACTCGAAATGTGACTTGAATCAATAGATCAATAGATAGATCACGGATGGACAGGATGGTTGGGTGGTTTGATTTACTGATTTACTGATTTAGGGTATGTAAAACATGATAATTTTACTAAAAAATATGACTCGAATCAATAGATCAATAGATCAATAGATCACGTATGGACAGGAGGGTGGTGGATGGTGGTTTGATTTACTGATTTAGGGTATGTAAAACATGACAATGTTAGTAAAAAAATATGACTTAAATCAATAGATCAATAGATCAATAGATCACGCATGGAAGGGTAGTTGGATGGTGGTTTGATTTACTGATTTACTGATTTAGGTATGTAAAACATGACAATTTTAGTAAAAAATATGACTTAAATCAATAGATCAATAGATCAATAGATCACAGAAAGGGCTGAGGAGGGCAGTTTGATTTACTGATTTACTGATTTACTGATTTAGGGTATGTAAAACGCGGCGTTTGGTAAAATGACTGATAAACGGATCAATGATAGATCAATAGATCACGAGGGGTGAGGAGGGCAATTTGATTTACTGATTTACTGATTTACTGCTTTAGGGTATGTAAAAACGTAAATTTGTAAGTTATAAACTTAAAAAGAATAAAAAATAAAAAAAAAATTTTAATATTTTTTTAATTTTTTAATTAAATTTTTTTAATTTTTTAAAATTTTTAAAAAATTTAAAAAAATTTTTTTATTATTTTTATTTATTATTTTTTGTTGGTTCTGCCATTATTTTCGAAATCTACAGACTCGATAACATATATAAGGATACCAACATTGTTGTTATACGAATGTTTATTAACTCAGCACCGCACCGGCTCCAGCACCGGTGCCGGTACTGACTCCGACTCCTCTGACTCTGAATCCTTCTCAGACTCCTCCTTCCTCATTCTTCTTCCTTCCTCCTTCTTCCTTTCTTCTTCTCTTCTTCCTCTGTTTTGCATTCCATGCATTTTTTCTTCTGTTTAAGAGGGGAACGCCCTTCTTGTCCCTGGACTCGAAGTAGAATCCGACTCAAGTCAGCTAACTTCAACTCCGGCTCCTCTGCAGCCTCAAATTTCAGTCTTCTACGATCATTTTTAATTTTAGGGGGCGGCGTCCCATACGGGAACGCATTGGGTGCACATTCGTCACGACGAGATTACGTCATCACGCTCGCCGAAACTCGTCTTAAGCCTAATCTCCACGCGCTCGGAAGCCGCAACAAGGGCGTAAGCAACATTTTGAGCTACGCTCTCGGGGGGAGGTACCCCCTATATACATCCTAGCGACTTGAAAACTCGT
>JABUQX010127961.1:25000-27804 GCA_015478945.1 Trachelipus rathkii
AATAAATATATCTTGAGTGAGTAAATTGCCTTTGCCATCCATCGAGCATGATGTAATCCCCATGTAGCTCTAAACTTATTCCTCTTCTGTGAACTCCTCCAAGAAATATGATGGTGAGTTCTAAAAGTTCTTTAAATGCGTCTCAAGGTTGAAACTTCTCAAGTTGATTTTTTCAAACTCAATAATATCTGATGCACTGTTGATCACTTTTTCATGAATTGAAACATCAGATATGGCAGTCAGAAAATCACTGCAATCTATTGAGCTTCACGAATTTTTAAATCGTTTGAACATCAGTATGTTAGGCTCTGTTGAAACCTTAATTGACTTAACAACAACAGCCTCAAGCATGAGAAAGAAAGAATATTTAATGGGATTAGCGTAGAAGTAATTCTTAGGCTGAGCCCCTGTCTCTGTGTTTTGGAGCATACCCGTCTGGATTGTTGGCGAATTACGAGGGAGCAGTATATCACCCTTCCGATTGATTCAACCGGCATCCTTTTAACATTAGCAATTAACCGCGCATTTCCCTGACTCCTGCAAATAGGCGTACAAATCAACATCTTGAATGTATTGCGACACTCGATAGGGACACGCGAAGTGATATCAATGAAAGCAGTAGCTTGTTGGTCAAATTCTGGATCATTTCTTGCGACATGCTCAAGGGATAAATCTGTATGGGTATGGGGTATTGGAGAAGATCAAGAATACGAATGTTTATCAGTAATTCCTTCTCACACCCAAGATGTTAAGAGATTTATTTTCCACCCTAATGAAAATATTTTAGTTTCAGCATTTAATGTTTTCTTTAATTTACATCTTATATAATTGCGATTAATATCAATATTTACAATATATATAATATATATATATATTATATATATTATATATATATATATATACTTATATAATATATATATATAATAAATTATATATATTATATTACATATATCGTACATATATATATATATAATATATTAGTATATATATACATATATCGTACAATATTATATATAAGTTGGTATATATATAATTATATATATACTATATTATATATAATTTATTATATATAATATAATATTATATATTATATTATATATATATTATATATATATAATATATATTATATATATTATAATATTAATGAAAAGTTGGAGAAAAAATTAAAACCTCTGTCGTTCTGACGATCCCACAATAAGGATTTGATGCATTGGGACGACAACCATCTTCAATAAGTTAAAAATTTCTTTCTTCTTGCTTCTTCTTCTCTTCTCTCTCCTTCTTCTTTCTTCTTCTTCTTCTTCTTCTTCTTCTCTTCTTCTTCTTCTTCTCTTTTTCTTAAGTTTTTTTCCTACGAACTAGAAATCGCATAATAATGTGAGAAAGATTATCATCTACTCTCAGAAGTGACTTGAACAAGATTGTATTGTTCAAAAACATGGCAAATGAAATTTAATTCCGACAAATGTAAAGTTATGATTTTGTAACCAGGATAATGATAATACAAATTTGCCAATTCCGATTGTCGTGAGGAAAGGACTGGTATTAATTAATAACGATTTAAAATTTGTGAAACAATGTGCTGACGCGTTAGAAAGCAAATGAGCTCTAGGCTTATTGCCAGAAACTTTTGAAATTAAATCTAAAGTATAATAGTTCCTCTCTATGAAAACATTAGTTTGACCTCATCTGGAATACGCAGTGCAGTTTTGGAGTGCATACCTCAAAGAACATAGAAAAAATTGAGAGAATTCAAAGAAGGGCAACCAAGTTAATTCCAGAATTGAGAGGTAAGTCATACGAAAACCAACCGAGTTACGTGATTAGATAGACATCTTTTAGAGACAAGAGAATTGAGAGGAAATTAATAATAAGTCTTCAAATTATAAATAAAATTTGATAAATATTCGATTACAGTCAATCTTAGAAATGATTTTAAGAATGTAACACGAAGTAATGGTCATAAACTTTGTCATAAACTTTCAAACCAATATTGCAATGAATTTCTTCACTTACGATGTAATTGAGAGTGGAATAGTCTGTTTATGAATTAGTGAACAGCGCTAACATCGATTCATTCCAAGAAAAAGTTTGATAACTTTTAAGATATTGGTCTGTGACGTCAATCACTCGATTTTACTTTATTCAAATACAAGAATTAGTAGTATCCTGAATATGGTTAAATAATAACTAAAAAAAATTTGATAATCGATTTTTAAATGTTATAAATACATCGTAAATAGAATAACAGCTTGATGTTTCATGGGTTGCAAAGTATCCGTTCTAAGATGGTGATATGATCGATCGCACTTTCGCCTTCCACCCGTCAAAATTAATTAAGCCCCCCCTTTTTTGATGCTCACTATCGAACATCTGTTAAACATTACTGTATGAAATTAACTGTAGTATAACTTTGATGTTTACCGCATAGACTATATCTATTCTAAGAAATGAATAACTTAGTATAACTTTGATGTTTCCGCATAGAACATCTGTTTATAATTAACTTATGAAAACTGTAGTTAGAATATACTTGATGTTACCCGCAATAGAATATGTCTAGAGACGGTTATCCTAATCGATCACACTGAATAACTGTAAATAGCTTTGATGTCACCGCATAGAACATCTGTTTACAAATAACTGTAATCGATTAATGTATATAATAGCTTTGATGTTTACCTCTAGAGCATCTGTTACAAATAACTGTAGAATAAACTCGTAGTTACTCTAAGCACATGTCTGTTCTAGACGGTGATCTATGATCGATCACACTGATAACTGTATAATTAAAGCTTTGATGT
>JABUQX010127962.1:0-5000 GCA_015478945.1 Trachelipus rathkii
TTCAATATATATATATATATATATATATATTTATATATATATATATATATATATATATATATATATATATATATATATATATATATATATATATATATATATATATATATATATATATATATATATATATATATATATATATATATAAGGATAACATTAAATATATACCAAGAGTGTTAAATATATTTACAATGGTTTATATATAAGGATAACATTAAATATAATACTTCTACATACATTTTACACATGATGTTTTATTATTTTATATTAAAATTCTTTAAATCTTTGCAAATATGCCAATCATTTATATCATTATCGATGATATAGTTTCGTGTCTCAGTAATACCTTCAGTTAACACATACGTAAAAAGTTACTCAGATATCATAGTATATTTACATTCTGGTTCACATGCATAAATACTTTCCTGCCATTGTTTTCTAAGTAGATAAATGAATTTCTTTACGTCTATAGAACTTAGGAAGCGATCGATGATAACCGTAGGATCATCGATCAGGGTTTTCTTAAATGCGTAGTATTCTATGTATAACATGTAATGAATTACGGTCACGTAATTAGATAACACATATGTCTTCTTCATCTGCATTAACATTCGCTTACGTACCTCTAGCATATATTTCAGCTGCGTCAGGCCTGAAAAATGTAGAATCCAAATGATGTAGGTTCAAATACGGTTGTTTCATTATTTCTCTCCCATAATCTAACTTCCAAGCTGATTATGTTTTGATGTTTATAAAATGCTAGAGTAAGTTGCTTATCGCTGGTTTCTTCACACAGGTTAATAACTGTTTCGGTCCAGTTTAAAACCGAGCTTGGTTTAAAGTATTCTGTAAGCCACTCTTCAGTGTGATTACATATACAAAGTAATTCATTTGGACTCACGAAAATACGCTTGGTATTATAACAGGGTGATTGGGTAGCACACTTGAAAAATTTAAATCCATCGGGTTTTCTTTTATACTTCCAGGGATCTTGATTTCCCACTGGACAATGTCTTGGATTGAGGTATACCTGTTAAGGTGAAACATGATATACACTTAGTGAAAATAGAACACTTTTATTACAAATCAGAGAACTTGTGCACAGCTTAACAGCCAAAACGAGTATGATTTTAAAATGAGTTTGGATCTAAAACATCCGCCTGCTCAAATATAATTTTCATCCAATCAGAGGTAGGGCTCAGGATATGAAAAAACATGTTTTTCATACCTTAAAACCAAAAAGCGATAAAATAATTCTCGACACATACGAGGTCATATAGAGATAAGGATTACTCCGTCCACTCACAAGAAAGATAAACATTTCCTTCTTACCTGCTCAAAGGATCTTACCGATCCAGCATGTTTCAGTTTGAAATATATTTATAAAATAATAACATTGATTCTCGATTCTTGTCTATACTGGAATTACCTTTTGACCTGGTATTAGGCTTAAATCAGCCTGGGATACAAAAAGGCTTATCCTAAATTTAGGCCTAAATTTAGGCCTAACGTAGTTATTGCACCACATTTTACAGAAAAGGTCAGTTTGAAATATATTTTGACTTGGAATTAGGCCTAAATGTGTGTGTACTAAGTATAATAGTGAATTTGGGGCTAAAGTAGTTATTTCAACACATTTTACAGAGAGAGGTCAGTTTCGTATCTGTAACGAGTGCGGGTTGTTGTGTTTTCTCGTGTTGGATTGTCAATGTACATAGATAATAATAATAATAATAAAGAAAATCCGAATTATTTAAAAAACTTTGAAATATTTTTAGTTAACATCGAGCGAATAATATAAATGTAAGTGAATAATTGTTATTTTTAAATAAAAACTTAGAATGATTTTAATAAAATACATGTTATGTTAGCAGAGAAGAACTTATTTTGTTATTTTTATACTTATTACATCGCTAAAGATGATGTAAAGCAGTAAGTCAATAGAACAAAACGTGGCATAGCTTGGTGTAGAGGGGTGCTAGGGGCTGACCTTACTGATTTTCTGATTTATTGCTTTAAGGTACGTAAAATATATGTTTTTAATAAAATTTCATAAAATTTTACTAAAAGTTATTTTAAAACTTGTTAGTTATAAAATTTATAAACAAAAAGTATTAACAGTTAATAATAAATTCTTTGTTCAAAGATAATGATTGATTTATTATAGAAGTTTTAAGAAACTTTGAAATAATTTTAGTTATATTTGAATGAGTAATATAAATGTACGTGTTTAATTAAAACATAAAATGTTTTAATAAATTATACGTTATATGTGTAAGTGAGTGTGCGTGTGTGTGGGTGTGTAAGTGAGTGTGCGTGTGTGTGTGTGTGGGTGTGTGTGTGTGTGTGTGTGTAAGTAAATCTGTGTGTGTGACTGTAAGTAAATCTGTGTGTAAGTAAATCTGTGTGTGTAAGTAAATCTGTGTGTGTGTGTGTGTGTAAGTAAATCTGTGTGTGAGTGTAAGTAAATCTGTGAGTGTAAGTAAATCTGTGTGTGTAAGTAAATCTGTGTGTGTGTGTGTAAATATAAATCTGTGAGTGTAAGTAAATCTGTGTAAGTAAATCTGTGTGTGTGTGTGTATAAGTGTAAATGTAAGTGTCTATGGGTAAATGTAAGTGCCATAGTGCATGTGTGTATAAGTGTCATAGTGAATGTGTGTATAAGTGTAAGTGTGTGTGTGTGTGTGTGTGTGTGTGTGTGTGTGTGTGTGTGTGTGTGTGTATGTGTGTTCTAAATAATAACAATAGGCATGAAGTAAATAACACTAAGTATAATAATAAAAATAAAATAATAATAAAAGTAAAATAATAAAAATAAAATAAAAAGAATAAAAAGAATAAAAATAAAAAGTATTAAAACAAAATAAAATAATAATAAAAGTAAAATAATAAAAATAAAATAAAAAGAATAAAAAGAATAAAAATAAAAAGTATTAAAACAAAATAAAAGAAAACATAATGTTAATAAATATATGAGTTAAAACAGTAAAACATATGAGTTAAAGCAGTAAAACATGAGTTAAAACAGTAAAGCAGAAAGTTAAAGCAGTAAAGCAGAAAGTTAAAGCAGTAAAGCAGAAAGTTAAAGCAGTAAAACAGTAAAACAAAAGCATACTAATCCCCCCTTGGTGTTAGGTCACACCTCTATTGATTTACTGATTTACTGCTTTAAGGTATGTAATGTTAATAAATATATGAGTTAAAGCAGTAAAACATATGAGTTAAAGCAGTAAAACATGAGTTAAAGCAGTAAAGCAGTAAAACAAAAGCATACTAAGCCCTATGTTGCTAGGTCACACCTCTATTGATTTACTGATTTACTGCTTTAAGGTATGTAATGTTAATAAATATATGAGTTAAAGCAGTAAAACATATGAGTTAAAGCAGTAAAACATGAGTTAAAGCAGTAAAACATGAGTTAAAGCAGTAAAGCAGTAAAACAAAAGCATACTAATCCCCTTGTTGTTAGGTAACACCTCTATTGATTTACTGATTTACTGCTTTAAGGTATGTAAAGTTAATGTTTTTAATAAAATTTCGTACAGTTGTAGTAAAATAAAATGATTTTATATCAGACACTTTGGCTTTTTCTTCTTACATACAATTTTTAAAAATTTATAAATTAAAAAGTATTAAGTAAAAAATATAAAAGATGTCTGTAATGAGTTACAGTTTTAGGTTCGCGAAAATGTTTTTAATAAAAATGTTTAAGTATGAAATAAAAATGAATGACTCATAGTATATTTGAAAAGAAATTCTTTGAAATGTTTAAGTATGAAATAAAAATGAATGACTTATAGTATATATATTTTTCATTCCCGCAGGAATATTGCGCCTGCGGGTGCACGCGGCGGGCTGGAACGCGGAAATATTGCGCCTGCGGGCGCACGCGGCGGGTGGGTACGCGGAAATATTGCGCCTGCGGGCGCACGCGGCGGGCGGACGCGGCGGGCGGGGACGCGGCGGGCTGGGACGCGGCGGATCGCACCTGCGGGTGCGGGGCTGGTTGTCTTTGCGCGGAGGGCGCATGCGGCGCCCTGGTGTTCCAATTATGAACTAGGAAGACATTAATATTAACTCCTGTTCTTTGATGTGGCGTAGAGATGAGCCATCAAAGGTGATTTCATCAAAGATGAATCATCAATATAGATGGTATCAAAGATGACGTCATCAAAGATGAGTCATCAAAGATGAGTCATCAAAGATGAACCTTCAAAGTTGAGGCATCAATGCTGAGGCATTTATGCTGGGGCATCAAAGTTGAGGCATCAAAGTTGAGGCATCAAAGTTGAGGCATCAAAATATCGAGTGTGTGAGTGTAAGTGTAAGTGTATCTGTGTGTCTGGTTGAGTGTAAGTGTATATGGTTTAATGTAAGTGTCTGTGGAGTGTATAAGTGTCATAGTGAATGTGTGTATAAGTGTCGTAGTGTATGTGTGTATAAGTGTTAGAAAAAGACTAACTCATAGTAGGAAGCATCCTAGCATTGTAATATACACCAATCGAATCCTCATACCTTATAACCTAGGGGTGACACCATATTAGGGCTATTCTAGGCTCAGGGAGGCTAGAAAAGGCTTGTTGAGAAAAGTGGCACTCAGTTGGCACTATGTGGCTCACTTGGCTATGTGGCACTCGCCCGCTCATTGGCTCGCCCCGGCACTCATTGGCCTCTGGCACTCACTTGGCACTCCGCCTGGCACTCTGGTATCTAATACTCATAGAACACTAATAGAACATCACTAGATACTTCTTACGGTGATTGGGAACCATCAAAGCCATCAAGTTAGCGTGGGTCAAAATTGACCCATGGTGTATGGCAAGGTCAAGGCCGTAATATCATGGTCAAACAAGGTTAAGACATCAAAAAAGGGCTAAGGTCCCTAAAGGAAGGACAAAAAAAAATTACCGTGGGTCAAAATTGACCCATGGACGACCAAAGGGTTGGCAGGGTGTTTGTACGTTGTGTATAAGTGTAAATGTAAGTGTCTATGGGTAGAT
>JABUQX010127962.1:10000-25744 GCA_015478945.1 Trachelipus rathkii
ATATATATATATATATATATATATATATATATATATATATATATATATATATATATATATATATATATATATATATATATATATAATTATACTCTATACTATATATATATATATATATATATATAGCATCTATAACTCCCAGGAAGAGCTTTCGCCCTGTCAGTTGGTCCAGTGTCTTCTCCTTCTGGCCCGAAACTCACAACCCTAGAACACTCCAGAAAGTCATTTCTCGGCGCAACGGTTTGGATGCCAGTCCTCGAGTTAAACACTCTCAGGTAGGGTTTTCGCCCTTTCAGTAGAACTAGCATCTTCTCCCATTAGGCCTCAAAACTCACCTTCCTAGAGCTCTCCAGAGGAGCTTGCTTCTAGGCGCATAAGATACTAACGCTGGTCCAAGAGTAATGCAAGCAAAAGGAAAGGACCGGGTTGCTAGCCCTGTCGCCCTATAACCATGCGAAGAAGATCTTCATATGCTCTGACCGCGACGAAACATCCAATCATCAATCTTCATAGTTATCATTATTATTATTATGCAATGAAAATTCTTTTTCTTCCCTTGACTTCGCTGAATACTTTATCCATTTTTGACCAAATATCACCTAGAAGTAGATGTAATTATTTGTAATCCAAAATTATAATTTAAAAGAACTATTCCCAAATTTTTCTTCCTTCACAGAATATTTTAGTGAAAATCATATTATAAGACTGGAATAAAAAATTTTGTAGCTCCTCTAAAGTTTTAAATATTAATTTTGACAATTTTTATTTTTATTTTGATTTATATATGTATATATATATATATATATATATATATATATATATATATATATATATATATATATATATATTTGTGTATATAATTGTTCTGCCTCTTTTTTTTTTTGTATATATATATATATATATATATATATATATATTGGTTCATGTGAATTGAATGTCCCGCGTTTTTCTTAGTTATAAAATTTTAGGTAAAGTATTTACAATTTTGTTTAAATTTTTCATGATTAGGGTAAAATTAAATTAGGTTAAAAAAAGAATGAAAAGTCAATTTATTTTATTAATGATGAAGTCCATTATTTCAAATTTAATGTTCCTTTTAAAAGAAAATATGTTGTGTAAAATATATATATATATATATATATATATATATATATATATATATATATATATATATATATATATATATATATATATATATATATATATAACCTAACTATATATATATATATATATATATATATATATATATAAAATATATATATATATATAAATATATATATATATATATATATATATATATATATATATATATATATATATAACTATATATATATATAAATAAATAAATAATAATATACATAATTATAATAATATGAGAGAGAGAGAGAGAGAGAGAGAGAGAGAGAGAGAGAGAGAGAGAGAGAGAGAGAGAGAAGAGGCAAGGAGAGAGAGAGAGAGAGAGAGAGAGAGAGAGAGAGAGAGAGAGAGAGAGAGAGAGAAGAGCCAAGGTAAAGGAGCGATAAAAAAAAATATTTTGTACGATTTTGGTACTTTATTAAACTTTATCCAGTTTAATAATATTTTTTATGGCATAATTCCAGAAAGGGCCAGGAGAATTATCTTGAAATGTATGACACTTACAGGAAAACCAAATGCATATTTGGAATCAGTGTATAAAGCTTATTACCGGAATGTAAAAAAAAACAAAAAAAAAAAAAACTCAAAAAGTACGACACTTACAGAAAAACAAATTAAATATTTGGAATCAGCGTATAAAGCTTATTATATGTAAAGTCGTTTCGTCCCCCCCTCTGTCCCCCATCAGCTCGAGCCCCCTAAAAAGTTCAGGGAAATATATTTCCATTAGTGGGCTCGACCGTTGAAGAGGACAGGAAATCCTTCGTCACCTAGAGGCCGAAGAGACCCCGACTACTGGTATCAATGTGGTCTACCCTTGGGTATTCGTTGGTTTAAATCATAAAACGACTTTGCATATAATAAACATACGCTGATTCCAAATATGTAATTTTTTTTTAGGTAAAGCCTTTCAGTTTTTTTTTTATATATCTAGGCCAATTCCTAGATAAGCAGGCAATGATAATTTTGGTACTTTTTTTAGAATTTCTGACACCTTTGCAGTACAATTTGTTGAGTTAAGCTAAGAATAGTGTGAGGCTATTATTTTGCTTTTGCGTTCTAATTTGATTTATAAATTATATTGCTTCACTGATTTTAAGAAAAGAAAATTCTTTCAAATATGAATTTATTACAAATATTTAGTACAATAATAATAATAATAATAATAATAATAATAATAATAATAATAATAATAATAATAATAATAATAATAATAATAATAATAATAATAATAATAATAATAATAATAATAATAATAATAATAATAATGTGGCTCAAAAAGTGAGCGATCTGATATCTCAACTAAGATAGGTACAAGAAAACTGATAACATATATGGAATCAGCGTATATGAAATTTGAATGGAAAATGGAAAAATTTTTTTTTTTTTTTTTTTTTTATATCTCCAAAACTACGATAGGTAGAAGAAAACTAAAAACATATATGGAATCAGCGTATAAATATTTTTTAAGGGGCTCGAGCCGACGGTGGGACAGAGGGGGACATTCCACATACCGTAGGGGCGGAAGGAACCCCCCGCGACACTAAATACCACCAAGAGCGGGGTTCGGGACCCTCCCCGGAGAGGAATAGTCAACCCCGTCATCCCCCAGGAGGCCAGAGACCCCGACTCTTTGCATCTTTAGGGTTTATCATGGTGTATTTCTTTTAGTTAAAAAAATAAAATCATTTAAACATATTTCATGATAATTCCTAAATATGTTGTGGACACTCTCGTACTTTTTGAATAAAAAAAAAAAAAAATTCATTTTCCATACAAATTTCATACGCTGATTCCATATATGTTATCAGTTTTCTTGTATCTATCTTAGTTTTCGAGATATCATGCGGGTAACTTCTTTAGTTTCACTATAATAATAATAATAATAATAATAATAATAATAATAATAATAATAATAATAATAATAATAATAATAATAATAATAATAATAATAATAAAAATAATAATAATAATAAAAATAATAATAATAATAATAATAATAATAATAATAATAATAATAATAATAATAATAATAATAATAATAATAATAATAATAATAATAATTAAATAAAATTAGTTATCTGAAAACATTTAACAGCAGCAATAATTCTTACGTCACTAGAAATTAATTAAATAACATTGGTAATCTTAAAATATTAAATGATAAGCTATGTATAGAGTGAGGCTTTTCCTTATTTTATAATCTTTTATAAAAGGAACATATTTTTAAAATAATTTTGCTTCACTATATTTTTATATAAATATTTTGGAACAATTTATACATCCTAGCAACATTTTAGTACGTTTTACGTTCAAGTACTTTTTATTGCCTGCTTATCTAAGAAATTGCCTACATTCCGGTAATAAGCTTTATACACTGATTCCAAATATGTATTTGGTTTTCCTGTAAGTGTCATACTTTTCGAGATAATTCTCCTGGCTCTTTTCTGATATTTTGCCTTTTTAAGTTATTTGTAAAACGTATTTATCATTTAATTTTAATAATAAAACGTAATTATCATTTTATTTTATTTGAACGAAAATTCGTACCTAAGAAAATAATTAATAACTAAACACAATTCGAAATAAGTTCGTACAATTTTTAATAAAAAATTTAAAAAAAGGAAAGAATCTGAGCTTCACACCGAAAGCAATTTCTGGTCAATTATACTGCATTTTTAACTTTTTCAACATAAAAAAAACTACTCAATTTTTCGTCTCTCAGAGCTACATATCACTTATATATATATATATATATATATATATATATATATATATATATATATATATATATATATATATATATATATATATATATATATATATATATATATATATATATATATATATATATATATATATATATATATATATATATATATTAGTGATGCAGTAGATATCATTTTTATGCGGATGCAGATGTTTGATATATATATATATATATAATAATAATAACAACAATATATATATATATATATATATATATATATATATATATATATATCTTCTTTTTATATATATATATATATATATATATATATATATATATATATATATATATATATATATATATATCGAGTTTAAGCCACAATCTATTAATATAATTGTTACCAGGGTGCGGGACGGGAACCCAACTCAAATGCACCCCACCAACCTCTTTCCCCAACCTCCGACCTTAATGAAAGATTTTACAATGGATTATATACTTTTTGCACTAGTATTGAAATTCAATTATAGGAAGGTGTTGTGCGAGAAACATCAATTTTTCTGCCTTTTCTGCTGAGAGTCTGTTTCTCCTTTCATCACATATTAGCTCAGCATTGCTAAATACTCTCTCACTTGGAACACTAGTTGGAGGATAGGCCAAGTATTTCCTTACAAGTTTACTCAAGCGTGGGTAAACATTTTGCTTAACTTTCCACCAACTGATAGGATCATCATTTTTATCTAGTCGTTTTTCTTGGTGATAGTTTTCAATCATTTGCACTACATCTTTTGTTAATGAGTGTGTTTCTTCATCACTACTGGACTGTAGAAATTCTTCCAGTGAATCTGTTATTGATTTACTTGTAGAAGGTGTTGGTTCTGTAGATTTTGTTTTTTCCTTTAAATGGGTTGCGAATTAATATTTTGTTTGGATTGAAATTTTTTAACTGCAACACAAAGTGACGATTTAACTTGTTCTAATATTATGTTACAAAAAAACAACCCTATATAACGGGGATCTAAGTAAGTTGCAATGTTATGAAGGTCATTAATTTCCACAGAACCAAAGCGCTTTTATAGCTCTAGTTTTATTACATCTTTCATTCTTTTTAAACCGTCATCATTTTAATTTGAAGATGGTTCAAAATGCTTCCTTAGCGTTGAGATTAATGATATTACATCGGAGACAGAAGCTGTAGAGGGGCTGAATTTTTTTTGGCATTCCTAATCTCATGTGGCTCTGTTGACTCAAATTATTTTGAACTTCTTGCTCTGAGATCATGATTCATTATTGCACAGTTGAGTCGAGTCCAATGTCTCTCATTTAAAGTTTGCGTTCAAATTCATCTTAAGTATTTTTATTAGAAAATTCTTTATCAAATCTCGATGATAAACATCCGCAGGGCAAAGCGCGGATGCGGATGGGGATGCGGATCTTTAATAATGTGCGGATGCTCCACGGATGCGGATGTTACCTGCATCACTAATATATATATATATATATATATATATATATATATATATATATATATATATATATATATATATATATAACTATATATATATATATATATATAAATATATATATACATAACTCTTATATAATATATATATATATATATATATATATATATATATATATATATATATTATAATCTTTTTTTATTTTCTCTTTGTGTTTCTTCTCTTTTAATGATTACTTTTAGGTTCTTTCTTAGGGTCACAGAGCGACAACACTGAATCAAGAAAGGGGATTTAGTGAAACTCAGGAAATTATGAGTAAGTATAATAAATGAGAAATATGTATCAATGTAAATTTTATTCCTAAATCTAAGCCCTACTTTCTAACCTATTTCTAAAATATCAACACCCTTTTACCAATATATTTTTACCAAAAATCTTTATAAATATCTTTATCACTTTATTTTAACAAATATACTTTGGAACGACACTTGACCCGTATATTAGTGCCGCCTGATGGATTGACCTTTATACCCAAGGTTCCTTGATTGATCTCCAAATAGGTCCAAACTGTCCCTGTAGGTGTTTCCGCAAAATCACAAGTTTTCCTCAGCTTGTTTTTGACACCCAACCTTAATGACTAAATGTCCCGTTTGGTGTTTTCGCCTTGGCTGTTGATATAGCCTTCTGACCAGAGCACTGAGGTGTTTCCTCAAACGGTGGTGGTAGCTTGCGGTTAATCCTGATAGGTCCTTGAGCAGAGTCAAGAATCCGCACTTCAGATGAATGCTCAAAGCCGTGTGCTCCCCTGATATCCTGTGCTGATCCAATACTTATATTGAACTCAACTTCCGTTACAATTTTCAAGTCCTTTTTTTTGAGTCTAGGTCTCAAACCGAGTCCCCAATTCGGGTAATTCCTCACAGATTTAGATATTTCGGGCTAGCTAAGTTAAACAAAGATCTTAATTTTTCTACGTATGTCGTATTTTCACAATTGTTTCAAACTTCAATTTCGTAAACGTTTCCAAAACTTTGATAACTTTCACTTTTTCTAAGCAGACGATATGCTTCTTAAAATGAAAAAGAGCTTACCTGATATCTTGCATTTTGGTTGGTTCGTCCCTTTACATTACTCCCCCTTCAAAGATTTGGAACCCAATCTTGAAAGAGCGCAACCCAAACAAGGAACCAAACAACCTTACCTAATTACCACTAGAAGCTCTTTCTTCTGCCCTTCTTTCATACTTCAACACTCTTTTTTACACATTTAGTAGTTCAGGAGCCGACCCTCTTGATCTTGTCATTGGTGGTAGATATCCGCTTGCCATTCCTTGTTGGTTTCTCCCTTGTTCCCCTGGTTTGTCTTCCTTCATCATCAGTTCTGGATCTTCATCCACTTCCTGTAATTCCTCACGAATAGAACTGGGTGTATAATACATAATATTTAAATTATCTCCAACAATACCACTTACCTTTGCTTCCTCAGTCGGTTCTGGCGTTTTCTCCCTTATAGCCTCTTCGTTTTCTCCATCGCTCACGTCGGTAACCTCTATTCCTTGTGTGTAGCTATCATTCGGGAATCTTAGTGATTTCTCAAACCTTCTTAAATCAAATCTGTCGTCTAAATTATCGACTGACTGTGCAGAATCCATCCAGTCCAGTAATTCGTTTGTATCCACAGGTGATGATGTTATGTTGGTTTCTGTTTGTGTCGCCTTATCCTTCTTTTCTGAGTCTGTTTGTACTACAACATCCTTCTTATGGCTAGGTTTACCTATCGCCATTTCCAATAGATCCCATATATCTTTTATCTTTGCACCACATTTCCTGTTCTTTGTCGTTCTCCTTTAGTGTTTTCTGTGTGCCACATATGCCACTAATGTTTCTTGTTTTTCCCCATGATTAACTTGATCCTGGGTCCTATTTGCTGCATGGCACATTCCTGTCGTTGTGTTTATAGTTTCCATCTTCCTATTTTTTATTCCGGATACCCTATGTGGTAAAGCACTCGTAGCCTTCCTGATTTGACCACTCGCAAATTCTTTTGCTTCAGGGTCCAATGCTACACAACCTTGGTTGACCGGGTTAGCTTCTTGAAAGCTGGTTAATTTTGAAGTTGACTCCAGCTCATTCCCGGTAATGACGGAGCTGCCTCGTTTCCCAGAGTCACTTGTTATTTTCTTTTCTTCAATTCTTCTATTTCTTCTTTCAAGGGACAAGCATCCCTCCAATGTCCCATTTCGTCACACAAGAAACATTTCCTTTCAATTGTCACTTTTGCGTCTTGGTCCTGTCTTGTGGTATCCTGTCTTTCTTGTCGTCTGTAGCTTACTCTTAACTCACACTCCATAGTCTTATGTTCGCTGCTCCCACGTCTCAAGCCCCATCCTCTGTACTTCGAATATTCCCTTTTTATATGACCTGGCTTTTTACAGCAATAGCACCTTATCCTTTCATTGCTATATGCTTTTGCGTTTTGCCTGGTATATTACCTTATATCAGCATCCCGTTGGTACACTGGCTCACCATAACGAACCTTGTCTGCATAGGTTCTTCTCCTATCCCCTTCATCGTGTAGCGTTGCCCATATTGGTACAGCTTCATCCTTTGATTCTTCTTGGTCATCTAACTTTCTTCCTCCTGTGCCCAGTTTATTACGTTATTTTAAATCGCCTAGCTATTCCTTTGGGCAGACAGTTCAAAAACTGTTTTTTAGCACTTGTTTATCCCTATCCTCTTCTTTTGTTGCTGCTCATATGTTGTCTGTACCCGTTACGCAAACTCAGCCAATTTTTCAGGTCTTTTCATTTCCATCCTCTAGAATTCCTTCTGCAGGTTTATTTCTTCCCTTTCTTTCTCTTCCTTACACCAGCTCCTTAATCTGGCTATAATTGTGCCTTATTTGACTTTAGCTCTATAGATGCTATAGTGTGTCTTCAAAGGCGGTCCTTCTAAAAAGTTTCTTAACTCTACCGCCAAGAGGTTTTTATCTTCACCCAGCTGCTCCCTGGCATACTTTTAGAAATCCTCTACGAAGGCATCAAATTTTTGTACCTTCTCCCTACCGTATTTCAAAGGTTTCGCAACCTTAATATTTGCCTTGCTAAAAGTTTTCATAACTTCCACTAACTCTCCTGACAAAACAATAAAGATCTTACTTAATGCTTTATTATATTCCACACCTGAATCTTCCAGTTCTACCAACTTCTTGAGCCACTTCTTCCCTCCTTTGGCTGGTTCACTCTCAACCTCAGATTCTTCTTCGGTAGCAGAGCTCTCATCAACTGTGTACTTCCTTATTGTTCTCCTTTTCTTATTTTTCCTCTTCCTGTTCTTTATTATAACTGTCACTATCAGATTCACTCTCACTATCAAATGGATCACTTCTTATGTCATCAGAGCTACTGTTCTCATTATCTACATCGTATTGAACTCTTCTTCTTGGTATATCCTTTTTCCTCACGCTTTGATCTTGCCTTGTTTTCCACCTTTGGCTGGATTGTTCTCACTGATGATCCTCATTCTTTAATCCACTCTTTTGGTTCACATTAGCAGCTCCTTTTTTTACTTTCTGGGGCTTGCAACACTCCCCTAAATACTGACATCATTCCATCTATATCTAAATCTTTTTCACTTCTTACAGCATCTTGGAATCCTATTGTGTTCTTTTGAAGTTAGTCCTCCTATGGCTTCTTTGATCTCTTCAACATTTACTTTTTTCGCTTTATTCATGTCATATAAAAAAACAAATCAAAATAAACACAACGATTCAGGAAAAAAAGTACACACAATGTTATTTTTTTTTTTTTTAGAAACTCAACCACCTGAAGCATTGTCCTCTTTTTTCTTCTCTTCGAAGCTGCAGTGAAACAGTTACAACACGTCTTTTTGAAACAGTTACAACACGTCTTTTATGAAAAAACGGAGAGAAAAAAATTCCTCCCCTCTCTCTTCCTCTGGCTTCGTAATAGTTTCTAATTACAAAAAGAGAGACCACGGGAAAAAAATACTGTTATCAAGAAAAACAAATTTGAAAAAAACAAAACAAAACAAAAATCGCAACTATCAAAACTTAAATTTAGCAAAAAACAAAAAACAAAAAACAAAAATCAGATTTTTGCCTGTAGTTGCTCTCTGATACCCTTATTTGTCGTCCTTTTTCCCTTTTTTTTCTCTATTCACCTGTTTATTTCACCTTCTTCCTACCGATTCGTGCTATCAGCTACTAGTATCCCTTTCCAAGTACTAGGGGAAACCAGTGTAATCTTTTTTTATTTTCTCTTTGTTTCTTCTCTTTTTAATGATTACTTTTAGGTTCTTTCTTAGGGTCACTGAGCGACAACACTGAATCAAGAAAGGAGATTTAGTGAAACTCAGGAAATTATGAGTAAGTATAATAAACGAGAAATATGTATCAATGTGAATTTTATTCCTAAATCTAAGAACTACTTTCTAACCTATTTCTAAAATATCAACACCCTTTTACCAATATATTTTACCAAAAATCTTTATAAATATCTTTATCACTATTTTAACAAAAATACATAATAACGACACTTGATCCGCATATTAGTGCCGCCTGATGGATTGACCTTTATACCTAAGGTTCCTTGATCGATGTCCAAATATTCCCAAATATGCCCAAACCGTCCCTGTAAGTGTTTCCGCAAAATCACAAGTTTTCCTCAATTGTATTTTTGTCGAGTGTTTATTAAAACCAACCTCATGTCATCTTCAGCATTTAGTTTGTTTCTTGCCTTTGTTTTGGTATGCAAAAGCGTTGAAATCTATTTGCTCAAATGGACTGGTGGCAGAAAGATAAACGATGAAATTAGCACAGTTGGTTGAAGCAGTAGATTAAAGTGTTATCATCAAAGGTTGTTTGGAGAGTTTATGTCAGAAACATTGATTGTATGTACATCAACTTTGGGAAGATCTCCGGAAATGATCCTATTAATTTATATAAAAACCTAGATATCAACCGCCAAAACTTCTGTTATCAATTATGTAGGTACCTTTTTTATTTTTTATAGATTTATGGTCTCAACACGCGTATAAGTACTACTCTCTCCTATCGGAATTCCTCACAGATTTTTAAACTATACTTACACAGCTAGCTAGCTCTCACACATGAAAGCTTCACTTGTGTTTAAATCTATTGAGATATTGTTGTGTTATATACACATAAATTGCTTACAGAACAACAATTTACGTATAAGCTAACGTCTTATCGACATAATGTACTTATGTTGTTCAACACTCTTTATACGAGAGAACGTGTTCGAATATATCACAAAACTTAACAAGTAAACGGAAATTGTCGTTTCTTTAGAGAGAGGATGAGTTCACAGATAAGAAACAAAGAAAAATGTACTTCACTCTCCGATATCTGGATTTTGGTGTGTGTGGGTTTCTCCCATTTTACGTATATATAATATTATAATGATTATAGTGAAGAGGGTGTTAAATTTTTACCACAAATTACTATATTTTAATTCGTAGTTTTTTTTGATTTTATGTTTTAATTCAAATAAAGTAAGAGTTATTTATATAATATATAATTATAGAGACTGAAGATCTTTCATGTCGATGTTTGATCATATGGGGCAGGTAGATAGTGGAACTACTTTTATTTAGTGACAATTTATATATATATATAGGTATTATTATTATTAGATAGAATAAATGAGTCATTATTATAATAAATATATATAAATATTATAAATGATTGTACGTGTATATTATATATAATGGAAGGAGTTTATTCTAGGATCGCGTTGAGTAAACGCATATAAGTGATTTTGAATTGGTGAGGGAGTGAAAAACTCTTCTTAGGTTATCAAGTATTTAATGATTTAGGAGTAATAAAAGAAAATTCCAAAAAATTTGATTGCTATAAAAAAGAACTTACATTTTTCCTATTTTGAGCTTCAAATGAGTTTATTTTACATTTAGATGTTTATTTAATTTTTTAAGTTTTAATCTCAGAAGTAATAAAAGTTGGTTTATTATGTGTGGTGCCTCCAAGTGTTAGGGTGTTGCCCATATCTCACGTACTTACGCCGGAGCTGTTGCAGTCTAAGCACACTTATTACCAAAATAATATACTAATCTATGAGGATATGTATACTAATATATACTTCCTACTCATATATGCGTGTAATAGAGGTATATAAAGAGAATCCTTTAGTTATGATATATGACGTGATAATATAGTAAATAAATACGATTTGAGACACTATATATATATAGTATATAAATGTTGAATATATACGTTATATAATTATATTAATTAATATATATATTAGTATATATAGTGTTATATATAATTGAAATATAGTGTATGCGAGTTTTTTTAAAGCAAACAAACGAGTAATGTTAGAAAATCTTAAGAGAGCGGCAGCTGCTATGAGAATCAATTTCACAAGTATTTGTTGCAGATCAGGTGCTCGCGCTAAAAATTTTCCAGAGGACGAGAAGATATTTAATATATTTAATGATATGTATAGTATTTTTATTTATTTATTTTGCTTATTCATTTGAAAAATAATGTTTTTAAAAATTATGTTTTTCACCATGTTTAGAGGGCTTCGAACCCAGAGTGGGTACGAAGTCCTCCTCCGTCTGTTCCACCACTATTGAAACGAGGTTCGAGAGTCCCGGGCTCTCTCTTTGGCGGTTTACGCGCATAATAGTTATGTCTTTATGTATTTATTAAGATAATACCATAGAGTACGTATCAGAGAGTGTAGCCTCTATTCTCGTTAACTAAAAGGAATACCATAGTATAACCTCGCAGGCCATGAATTCACGAGGAAGTGCGGTGCTCTCGGCCTCCCCGTGCGTGACATTAATATTACGACGGAAGTGTGTACACTCCTCGCTAGTGAAGCTCTCCTAGAGATGAGATATATATTACGATAAAAGCTGCCTTAAGTATGTTACAAGAGGTACTCTATATTAATTAGAGATTGAGTTTTACCGAGCGGAGATATAAAAATGCATATGACATACTAATATCTATAAAATAATAAAGTAATTAGTAAGGAACCCCTTACCCTTAAAACCACTTCCGTATCTGCTCCAAGCTTAGTCGAGGTTAAGTTATAAATAGGTGAACAATTTATTTACTTCTTTATTCGCGTATAATTGAATATAGTGTAAAACGCATCAAGATTATATCTATTATAATATAATTTTAGAGTTCTGTATATACATTCAGAAAAACCTAAAAAAATTAAGAATATTGTGCCTATTGTTTAGATGGTACTTAGAAGTGTTAGCAGCAAGGTATTTAATTTTACTCAGAACTCCAGAGATAATATAAGAACAAGCAAGTAAGGATAGTAAGTAATACTTTAGGAGAATTAACCGTGATAGCTATTGTCTATAATAAAGAGAGATGCTAGTTATTATCATTTGTATATGTTATTATAAGTTTGGTATTATGATAGAGAATGAGGTAATATATAGCAAGTAATTAGTGTTATAGTTACGTATGCTTCGTGTATCTCATGCTATAAAGCGCGACTACAATCTAAGAATAATATGAATAAAATTTATATTCAGATCTTATTCTATAATACGTGATGTTTAGTATTAAATTTGTGATATGATTTGAGGATGTGTTTAAGGATATAATAGTGATGTTTGGCTTTTAAAAAAATAATATAGAATGGGTATGATCGATAATTTTAAAATAAGGCAATGAAAAGTATATGAGTGACTCTAGACTTATCTGTCTAGAATTTATAACTAAATCCATCGAATACAATGCGTATTAAGGCTGGTGAATAGTGGAAGATAAATTATAGATGCTATATCAATAGGGTGCTCAAGTTTTTGCTCTAACCAATAGAGTATATATATAATTTGACGTAATATTATTATACTAGCGTCTTTATCAGATAATCATGAAAAACTCATAATATAAAATGCTAGTTGCAGCCTTTTAGCATTATTTTAAGGGGTACTTTCATCCACGGGTCACGTGTAAGTTGTGTGGAGACTACATACCCTTCACACAGTAGATAAAACCCATAAGACTAAATTCGAAATATTGGTGATAGTCTATTTCATAGTGTACTGAGAGATATTATTATATTCTAAACTAGAATAAAATAGACTCATGCATGGACTAAGTATAACCCCAGATCTGAGACACTGGAATGTACAATACCATTTCGCACTTAAGCACAACATACGAATTTGGTTGAAACTTGATGATAGAGTATAGTATGTAAGTAGTAATCAGTTTGGTCAATTAAGTTATGGTGATGAATCTCAGAAATCTAAAGAGTATTTGTGATACGACAAAATAAATTCGTGTTTAGTTATCTCATGACTGAGGAAATGTGTTTGGAAATAGAGACTGTGTATTGACAACTTAATCCTCAGACAGAATATGAACTGCCCTGGTCTATGTGGCTCATTACAGAGCTTAACTTATATTTTCATGTAATAATAAAAAAATATATTTTATGGATCAATGCTGCTACATAATCTGGGCATACCGACAATAAAGTTTTAGAGTGAATATCAATGGAAGAGTCAATAGGAAGAAATGCAACCATGCAGAAAAAACTCTTAATTTCAAAGGATAATCTCATCTTAATAACTAGATATACTTCGTTTTATTGAAGCTATATGTAAAAATTCCAATTATTATACTGACCTCGCTCCCCTACACTTACCTTCACTACCCCGCTACACTCCCCCTATTCATACATTTACACTACACCCCCCCCCGCCACCAGCCAAACCCCACCCCCCCCCCCCTCGCCTCCCAAACTACCGACCCCCCAATTCTCGTCCTCCCCCCACCCTCCCCCCCGCGCTCGCTCACCACACTGCCGCCAACGCCACCCACTCTCCACACTCCCCTCCCCTAATGACCACCGCTCTTTCCCCTCACCCCCTCCCAACCCCCTCACACACACCCACACACACACTCATTCACTATCACCACGCGCCCCCTCGTCACTCTCTTTCTCTCCCCTCTCGCACCTCCTCCCCGCTCCACTCCTCCGCGCTCAATCTGAATGAACACACACACCACCTCCTGTCGGAAAATAGCTAACTGCATTTATTTAGTGAAATATTTATATACTCATTTTCATTACAAAAGATATTTTACATGGTGTATTGTTAGCATACGGTGATAGAATTTTCTTTAGTCAGCTAACGGGGGGCTTGGGACTAAGAGTAGAAATCTCTAGCCAGTTCGTAGTAGGGTTTAAGGTGTTAATGGCTGAGAAATTAGGTTCTCACAGAAGTTGGAAGTTTACAGGTTTATGTAGATTTTTGGGTATGGCTCTCCTCCCTAAAACTCATTAAAACACTGACGTTTCACTAACTTAGTATTTTTCTCAAGCATCTCTAACACCCTCTACCTCCTACAACTTTAGAGCTAAAGCTGTATTATACACTCTTTAATAGAACCTATCACCTCTCTAACCAATACACCATTAAAATCCTTTGATTTTGATTTAAATTCTAATATACATCTACTTGCTTTTTCCGAACTGTATACCACTAATGACCAGTTTCGACGATTCAATCATCTTTCTAACCAACATTCCCGTCAGATGAATAACTATTCAACATTATTGCTGCCAATCTCTTGGTAGATCTGCCCCTTTCATTATTGACTAGTATTAATCATCTCAGTTCACCAAACTCTACCATTTAAACCTTTGGACCACGATGACACCGTTTTTTTCTGTTTCATCAGATACATATTACTCAAATTGATGGTTATTAGCCATATATGGTATATAAGGTCCCCACTCGGCCTACAGCTTCTCGCTAACGCATATATATTTTTATGTTTTCTATATATGAGCATATTTGGTTAAATATTGGGGAATTAAATCTAAAATCCACTTATTTATGACGCTATGTTCACGATGATTATTTTATTATTTCCAGCGATCCCTTCTCTGCCCCTTTATTTTAAACTATCTTATAAACAATAACTCAACCATACTAACATCTCTTAACTTTTACTGTATAGATCACTGGCAAATAAACTCTTTACACCTTTACTTTGACCACCTCTAATTTACTCTATTCAACATTGCGTTATTTCTCATATAACTACTCACTCTTTATATTACTATAGAAAACTTCACTATCTACTACTATATAATAGGTCTTATTAATTTTTTAGATTTTTCTATCCTACCTGCCCTACATCAATGTCTTTCCACTACTCAATGCAATTATAATATTATTATATATATATAATTATTATATATATATATATGTATATATATATATATTAATATATTATTATTAATTTATAATATATATTAATATATATAATATATTATATAATTTTTAGTAAGCATAAAATATCTTACCATTTAAATGTTCTCTCATGAGTTGGAGTTTATGTTCAATATCTCTTCATTATCTATCTTCTCTCCATCCAACC
>JABUQX010127964.1:0-27500 GCA_015478945.1 Trachelipus rathkii
TTCTTCATTGAAGCCTCTTTGTCGAATCCGAGTACTTAGTGGGCCATTTTTGGTAAGCAGAACTGGCGCTGTGGGATGAACCAAAAGTCGAGTTAAGGGGCCTAAGTACCGGCTCATGTAGAACCAATGAAAGGCGTTGGTCGCTCAAGACAGCAGGTCGGTGGCCATGGAAGTCGGCATCCGCCAAGGAGTGTGTAACAACTCACCTGCCGAAGCGACTAGCCCTGAAAATGGATGGCGCTAAAGCCGGTCCCCGATACTCGACCGTCGAGGTAGTAACGGCTCTTCCCTTTCTCCTTCACGGGAGGGGGACCGTCCCGGATATGTAGGGATGGATAGGGTCTCGAAGCCTCGACGAGTAGGAGGGCGCGGGGGTGGCGCAGAAGCTCATGGCGTAAGCCGGAGTGGAGCCGCCTCCGGTGCAGATCTTGGTGGTAGTAGCAAGTAATCGGATGGGAACCTCGAAGGCCTGTTGCGGGGAAGGGTTCCTCGTCAACTGCGTTTGTACGAGGGGTAGTCGGTCCTTAGCCCGCGGCTAACGCTTTGTTAGTCGTAGCACCGCGGGTTTCTTTAATGCAATCCAAATGAGATTTCACCGTTTGCGCGCCTTGTTTTCTCGGAGCGGCAGGCAGGCAGACTGGAACAACAACAGTTTGAGTGGCGGCGGCGACAGCAGCAGCGCAGCGGTGGTAATGGCTGGCTGGATTGCTACGTTTCGCTCCCTCTTTCTTAGTTTCTCTGTTCTGTTTCTGTTCGTTTCGGGGGGCAGGCAGGCAGGCAGGACCGCACTTGTTATCGCTTGAGAGTAGAATCAAACAGGCTATAGGAGTTATAGCTGCGATGTTGCAAAATATAGACAGCCTAGGTCACAAGTAACGATGTGTTAGATATCATTGGCTATGACACTTTGGTATGACGCACTTTTGACTAAATACCGAAACATTATTATTATCGCATCTCATCTTTCTCCATACTCTCGCAGTCCTTATAGTTTGTCATTGCGGTATCATTCCTGCATTCAGCATACTAGGGTGGACCAAAAGAGTAGTACTCAGCATAGACAATCACTAGGTAGCAGGCCTCTTATGTACCGCAGGCATTAAAAAAATCTAGCGATATAAATCAGAAAACCAACAATCGAGTTTATAGATTTGAGTGGCCGGCCATTGGAGCGCACAGTCGACGAAAGTTACAATGAGAGTCACGGAGTGGATAAATCGGCTTATAGGCTATGGATTGACCTTATATACTAGTTTACCCTATACTGATCAACTCATCACTTTATTACTTAGTTATTCTATTATCACTTGTATATCATTGTTATACTTACTTGAGTTTGCTATTACGAGGGTGACAGTAGCTAGCATAGTATCAAGGCTGAGCTATGAGTCAATAAGGCAGACTGAGAACAACAGTTTGTAGTTAGCGTGCTGAGGCTAGACAAGCAGCATGACGACTAGCGGTGTGTAAATGGCTCGGCTGTGATATAATTGCTAAGCGTTTATCGTATCACCTATCTATACTTTACTTAAGATTATATCTCTGTTCTGTTATTCATGTATTTTATGTTCATGTATCGTAAAATAATCATTTATTTCTTGTCACTATATATTTGGATATGAAATGATGTGTTTCTAGTATTATTTTCCCGTCTAGGTATTGCGTACTCTAGGTGAGCTGAAAGGGAGATTTATTACCCGTCAAATATTCCGGATAACTAGTGACGCTAGGGTAATAATAATTATAATAATGTGGAACTTATTATGACTAACGTATATATATATATATATATTATATATATATATATATGTATAGTCACTCACGATATGCTCTCACTGGTAAACCATAGAGGGAGATATTGCCTCATCAGCCAATCTAGGTTAGGCTGGATCCGGGGAGGACTTATTAGCTATACTTTCTTCATTAAGGCCGCCGCGAGGTATCCTGGAATCATAGTTTACCGATAGGAGAAAAGGACTTAGACATACGTGGTCGTCCGAAGAGCGTCGCATTTGTTGCGGCGTCCCGCGTGCCGTTGCCGGTCCTTGAAACTGTGGTGGAGGGTGTGCTCTACTTACGAGTCCAATCTTCGCGCCTGTCCGTACCCAGAACCGCATCAGGTCCCCGAGGTTCGCAGTCTCTTGTCGCTAGTCGAACGTAGGTAAGGGAAGTCGGCAAACTCGATCCGTAACTTCGGGAGAAGGATTGGCTCTGGAGGGCGGGCCAGTCGGGCCTGTCTTCGGAAGCGGCTCGGGCGGGGCTCGGCGGCCGTTCGGTCTGGATAAGGACTCCATTGCGGTTTCCGATGCCGGACGGACGCGTCGTCGTCCTCCCCTCCGTGGACGAGGGCGGGCTAGGACGGGGGTTCGTCGCGCGGCAGCCGGCAGTTCTTATTGCCGCGCTGCTGTCGGCGAGCTGGTTGGTTTTCAAAGGGGGAGATCGCAGCAATGCGGTCTCTTTCCAGCTTTGGCCTTCCATCCGTCTCGGCTGGCTACTAACGTCCAATTCAGAACTGGCACGGACCAGGGGAATCCGACTGTCTAATTAAAACAAAGCATCGCGATGGCCTCAACCGGTGTTGACGCGATGTGATTTCTGCCCAGTGCTCTGAATGTCAAAGTGAAGAAATTCAATGAAGCGCGGGTAAACGGCGGGAGTAACTATGACTCTCTTAAGGTAGCCAAATGCCTCGTCATCTAATTAGTGACGCGCATGAATGGATTAACGAGATTCCTACTGTCCCTAACTACCGTCTAGCGAACCCACAGGCAGGGGAACGGGCCTGCGAGACACAGCGGGGAAAGAAGACCCTGTTGAGCTTGACTCTAGTTTGACATTGTGGAGAGACATGAGAGGTGTAGAATAAGTGGGAGGCTCGGGTTTACTCCTCCGCGCTGAGATGGGCATATGTTGGTGTAGAGGCGGCGGACGGGGGTTGACGGCGTCAGTCGTCCTCTTTCCCTCCGTCCGTCTCTATTACCATCCCCTATACCGAACTCTTCTCGGAGGTTTCCTTGCCGCCAGTGAAATACCACTACTCTCATCGTTTCTCCACTAACTCGATTATGCGCGGGAAAGCGTGCTTTAGGCCGCCCTTCCTATTCAGCCTCCTTTCCCTTGATTGAGGGTCAGGTATAAATTTGGCTGCTTTAGGAGGGTGCGCGTCGGGCACGCTGCTATTCTCGAGAAAAGCGAAGTTCGAAGGCGCGCTGGGCCGTTGTTCGGATTTCGCGGGTGGTGTCGTACTTTTCCCTGTCGTTTCGTTTTTTCTATCGTCAGAGCCCTTATACACCTCGTCTATTTATTTTATTCGCGGGCCGTCCGCGGTTGAAGTTGTCAGGTTATGTAAGTTGATTTCGGTTGTGCGTAGAGCCCGGGAGCTTGCTCTTCGGCCCGTGTCGTATGTTGAGAGTGGTTATCCTCGTGAGAGTAATTATATGAATTAGTCTGTGACAGAGCTTTCATATGAGAAAACCGCCCGAGGCTGAGCTGTTCGAGAGTGGTGTCGCGTCCATCCGCCGTCGAAAAATGTCTCCAGCTCTGATGCGTGTACGCGCTCTCTATAATCTATATTGTACCAGGTTTTGTCGAGGCTGTGTGTCGAAGGGTTACCCCTAGATGGGGGTTACACATAGCACTCTGAGGATTGTCTAAGATATGACTGGGGCTATGGTATGACCAACAACTGTTAGCTCTTCGAGCTATAAGTAATAGAATTAAAAATGCAAGGTGTCCCACAGCGACGCCAGTACCTCAAGCCTCCTGGCGGTATATGGCAAGCGCAAGAATGAAATACTTCTTGTATAGTCTGTCAGTGTTTCATAAATAAGAATTATGCGAGTTATATGTATGCATAATAGTTTTCTTTATTTATAGCTTAATATTAGTGTTTTACAGTATGAGATTACCGCGGATTATTCACTATGTATAACGATATAATATGTGCGTGATACCTCAAGTGATAAGAGCTAGAGTGGTAAGCGCGACACGTACAAGATTTACTTTTTAGAACTTCTCTCAGCTTTATATTGAAGTTATTTTTGAGGTCATTCAATGTATTGAAGAATGTGTCTAGCACAATAATAAAGTTAGATGTATTTCCACAAGTATATATTCTAATAAAGGTGTAATACAAAACTCTAAGATAATGAAAAGGACATGCACAAGACTTATAGCTTCGAGAGTTACATAGCCAACGAGAAGAAACGCCTTATAAAAAGCATCCAACATATACCAGACTCGGAAACGGACCTCTTCATATATACATTATAGCAGAGTGGACAAAGAAGGAAACCACCGCCGCCATATGGTTCTCCTCAGAGTTGACTGTTATACAACTTGAACGACATAAACACCAACTTTACAACTGGAAGGAATATACGTTAGAAAGTCACTGTAGTAGTATTTAGACCGTCCGTACTAGAGAGTATACAGAGTATTAAGTTTTACCTACTTATAATACTATTAGTGTCCAAGTAAATATACGGCCGTTAGAGCGAATAGTAGTAGACTACATATAAGCCTTACTACCGCCCTCAGTCTAGTAATATAAAAGAAAGAAAACAGCTGGAGGGTCACGATAGACTCTATCTGAGTGGCTCAAGACTCATAGGGCTGATAAAGCCATTTGGATGCGAAGCTATACGTTACCCTGTAATCACGGATAACTTAATGCCTGAACGCCCTCTGAAATAGGTGCATGTGAGTTGTATCCGGAACAATAGTGTAGTAATGCCTATATATCGATAGTATAGCATACATATGTAAGCGGTAATAGGAATAAATAATACGGTATTCTTAGTGTAAGGTTAAGATACGAATATAACGCGATAGTGAGGTTCGTATCTCACGAAGGGGTTATTACCTGGTCGAGATATGTGGGCTAGTCTTAGGTCCTGAGCGTTATGACGACAACTGATTCAACTTATATCACACTTATATATATATATATTATACATATTATATCCGTAGCCAACCTCACTTTATTATGTTAGGGTAATGATCAAACTAGAAGGGCTTACTGAGAAGTATAACCTCTGACGCGTCACTCTTTATATATCTTGACGTTCAACTACAATCGATTTTATACAGATACTCAGAGCGTGCCACTCCTCTTACTCGGCATAATAAGTTCCTCGTACATGAGTTATATGATTACCTTACATTATATCGTTCGGCCATAAGTTGACGACTCACGAGTATGCGCGTGTGCTGAGTAAGTGGTCACATACACACATTATATACTATACTACTGGGAGCAAAGGGACCGGCTCATATTAGGGAGCGCCAGTCTATCGGCTTGCCGAACTCGAGCCATATCACCTTCGGGATTGCGGGCGTCACGTGCATGTATAAGTAGTAATACCGTTTGTAGGCTGCAATGAGAGAATATCGTAAGGTGTATATTATCGCTGAGCCGCTAGGTACATATATACGAGGCTAGGGCCGGTCCTTGAGCCTCTCTTGATCATAAGGGAAGGAGATGATATGTGAATTACTATAGGGGTCAGTTAGTGAAATACTGAGTTTATACCAACTATATCATTATGGCCTCTAATACGTCGAGCTTTGCAATTAAGACTAGGCAATATACATCACTGCGTTTGAAGGTTATCTCAGCCGAAATTCTGGTACATTTGTATACGTAAATATTGAATTTTTGCACCAGTTACCCTGTATGTGTCTTCACCGATCACACAGCCGGGGTGTTGCTAAGAGTAGTTGGTAGAGTGTCGTAGATTTAATTCTCTTAATTATCATTATCTCATTCGGGACGAAGCGGCTTGCCGTATGAAAATAGATCAATTAGGTCAACATTTGGAGTTAGTACTTATAAACTCATTCCGGTGAGGCTGCAAAAGGTTCAACCCCTACTCGTATGGGGCGTTGCGGAGTGCCTTGCTGCCTGGGCTGTGCCTGGGCCTTCTAGCTTTAATGTAGACGGCATTTCTTTTTATTATTATTATTAATTATTATTATTATTATTATTATTATTATTATTATTATTATTATTATTAATTATTCATTATTTATTCATTATTATTAATATATAATATATTTAATTCTTATTGGAGTTATTAATCTAAAGGTTTATGATTATGTGTTTACTCTATTAATTGCTAGTCTATTATAATGTATTTATGTATTTTATTATTCTCAAGTGATAACTGAAATGCGTATTAGTGTTATGAGTTAGTTAATCATGGAAACATTATTAATTATTTATGTTATCGATAAATAGTTGTATGAGTTATTGAGAGTAAGTTGAGTATGTCCATTCATATTATTATTAGTTTAGTGACACTTTCACGAAAATTAATTTATTAAATATAGTTATTGCTCATCTGATTTATATGAGTATATATTAATTTATCTATAGTTATTCCAATGATTACGTTAAGTATTATTATTTAATATTCACTCAGAATTATTATTATTACTGAGAAGAGTTCATGAGATATAATATTGTGTATATAAAAAATATAATACATGACTTTGAGAGTACAATCAAGTCAGTTGAGAGTATATGACTTATGGTCTCCCCAGAATATGATATATCTGACACATATGCAAGAGATGTAAACATTTATAGAGGTATGAAATATATTACGAGAATTATTTGTATACAAACATACACACTTGAGAATATGTAAAAGTTACAATCTCTAAGGACTGCTCAGAGATTTTGATATGATCTTGAGATAAATAGATCTTCACATATGCTTTTCTGTACTAACAGTAAAGTTTGAAATTTGCAAAATAAGATGCGTCAAGAATATACACCTGTACAAGATGATAAATTAAAGAGTTTGTCCCTTCAATCAGATCAATTAAAATGAGAGAGATATCTCAGACGCTAGCGATGAGCGTTCTTCTCTCACAAGCGTTGCCTGTGTTATCTGATAAACTATGAGAAAACGTGACTATCCCTGTCTCTACAGTTGATTCTTTAAAAAAGAGTCTCGCAAAAGAAAGGTTTTTCATTTCTTTGTGAAAGAGGGAATAAAAATCTAATAATAGAATTGCGAGAAAGAGTAGCTTTTATGCGCTTTAAAGCAGTACAAGTTAGGAGATCTTCGCAGGTTGTGTTCACTTTGAATTCTCTGAGAAGAAGTGACTTAAACTCGAGAGGAGTGTAAGCATTGTAAAAGTCTTTATCTCTATTCAGAGAGCTCTATGTGGCGCTTAGTCTCAAGTTCCACCGACTCCGAACCAAATTGTGGATAGTTTTTTTACTATAGATGAGAGCGTTATTCTACTATGAACATTGTTCCGTGAATAGAACAAGAACAAGAGAACACTTTTATGTTGAGATCCTCTGATTCTACTTCTCACTGTGGCGTTTGGTTTCGATGATTCGAAATAGAATATAAAATTTCGCTCGTTAATTTAAGAGCACTTCTATAGTCAGTTTCGCCATCAGGTTAGTGAAGGTCGTAATTCACTCGAGACGTTAAAGAGGCAATAGCTCTGTCACTGTGGTGGAGTATTAGACCGGCAAAGCATACTGTTCTGAACGGCATAGAAATATTTGCTCTTCTCAGAGAGCTTCTTAAGTGTGTACAGAATGTATAATTCCTGGCCACATGGAGTCGTGAAATGTTATCATGACTTTAATACTACATTATTGAAGAAAAAAATCGCCTCATATATGCACATATATATATCCCGATTTCGAGAGCCTAAATGGACGGAGAGAAACTGCTCCTAGATGGGCTAATTGCTCCGCATGAGTCACACCGAATGAGAAATTAGTTAATAAAATAACTAATTTCATAAGAAGTGTTTTCCGAGCGCCAATATGATAACTATTAACGATCACTCCTATTTAATAATATACTTATAATATAACGCCTTCAAGGAGCGTACGGAGATACTTTCACTTGCCCTGTTGTTTCATGTTAGGTTTTTTACGATTAAGCAATGGAGACCTTTTTCATGATCTCATTAGTGATACTATCTAAACCCTATTATCTGAACATGACTTGTACTTATCTCTCACTGTCGTTTAGACAAATAAGGTGATTTATACGTACTTAGTAGAGAGGAATAAGTGTAGATAGGAATAGTTTATTTCGCTGTCACTGAAGATTATCCTAGTTTAGACCTTAGGAGGAAGGACTCTGTAGTATATAGTTACATTCACTATCAAGCATGTAGCAGCCGAAAACCTACAATTATAGTAAGCTTTAGGTACTGACTGCTCACTGTGAGTGAAGTATAAAGATAAACTTTTATTTGTCTCAGAATTACGCAGAGTCTATACACGTAGAGCTACTAGGATAGAATAGGAGGACTCAAAATGGGCTTCACTATACTCGAAAGCAGGCAGCAAGCTAAGCCTTAGTAGTCTATGCTTAGCTGTACCTGTGGAGTTTTATTGGAAAGAAATTTTTTGTTCTTTTTATTTTATTGTTATATTATATCTATTAAAGTATATATATATTACCAAAGTGAGTCTGTACCGAGGAGTATTATAGAAGTGATTATTTCTAGAATCAAAACTTGAGAAGTAAAGCTCCTCCTGGTCAGCCTAGACTAGCGAAAGTACGCGGTACCTAGCTCACGGGGGGGTTAATAATAACATGTTATTTATTTTGATATCGGTAATCAAGAGGTAGGTAACATAAACTGTGAAGTTTGCTTGAGGGTGATGTGCCAGTGACCTGGAACCAGGGTGGATTGCCTACAACCAGGTCAGAGTTACATATCCCTGAGAGCATGGACTTAGAAAAAATAAAAACTTTTATCCTTCCTTTCCCGGAGCGAGCGACCTGGGCCTAGTATATAGACCCGATACTAAAGCTATTACCCGAAATCACTGTGAATAAATATTATACCCTCTGAGCACGCGTAATGTTGCCTAGTTTCGTAGAAAGTCTTTAACTCTCTTTTACTCTCGATCGTCACATTAAATGTCCTCTACGCTTTGTGCTATGAGATTAAGACGCTGGTCAGTACGCTATGCCTCCGAGACCTCAGTTTCACTAGGAAATTGTGGTACTTTAATATTTATTCCATATTCGAGCGTAAGGGACAGAGTCGGTAAATCCCTCGAACCCGGTATACCCTATAGTACCTATTTGACAGAGACCTTGCCCCTCTATATTAACTGTCTGAGTGACGGAAAGGGTTTCGTCTTAGGGAGGAAAAGGTAGAGGAGTTTATCGCTGCTCAGCGATAATATTATATATTATTATGACCGTATGATAATAGTATATCTAGATTGGTGAGGTAAAATCAAAGTAGCTAATAATTATTTACTATCGCCTATAGAGTCATAGCTCGATCAAAGGGCGATCATTAATTGGAGCTAGCCCAACGGTATAAGAGGTTTATGTCACTACCCTATATAAGGTCCGTGAGTTTGGAGAGATATTCGAATTTGAAAATAATTTCTGAGTTATACTCACTAAGTATCCAGGCGAGCAGTATTTGAATTATCTACCTCAATGTATGAAATACTCACGCACATAATAGCTTCAATAGGGTGTAAACTTATGGCTGAGGAAATAAATTCTATTTCCGAATTCCACCGAACATTGAATATATATATATCTCGCGCGATTAGAGTATGCCTACGATAGAAAAGCTCCTCTTTTGACTCTAAGTCCCGGCTCAGGGATGCCTATGTTCCTGGCTAAAGGCATTTATTACCGCTATTAATAGAGAGATAAGGGACGTAATAAGAGGTCAAGAATCCACTCCTAGAAACTACCTAGAAGACTCATTCTTGACAGAAGATACCTGCCCTCATTATTATATATAATATACTCTAACTTAGTTTTTAAAGGCTAGAAATAGGTTGTATTTCGCAGTGATGAGGTTAAAATAGGAGAGGAGTTTTTACGTATACTAGCGCTAGTATCTATGATTAATCTATAACAGTTAATAAAAACCTTAGTGAATTATCGGGAAGTGACATTTTACTCGTGAGTATATCCCTAGCACGAGCTTCGACTAAGTGTAAGCAGATTCATATGGCCGCCCAGGTTAAGAGGTATTTAGTACCTATCATCCATATACGGTCCCGGTAGTATTTGAGTAGATACGAAATTGAACATTATTATCGAGCTAAAAGTCCAAGCGTGTATACTGAGTAATTGATTTCACCTCATATTGAGAAGCGCATAGCTCAGGGTGAACGTTGGCGGAAAATAAATTTCATAATTATACGAATCCTCAGCATAACTATAGGAATTATCTCTAGTACGTACTAGTAATGTATTGTTCGAGGAAAGCTCCTTCATTTCTCGAGTACTGCACTATATATATATATAGAAGTACCTACTGAGAGTCAGTATAGATAAAGGAGAGGAGTTTTCGCTTATGCGCGGAGATATCTACCGTGAAATAATAGCTGGTAATTTCAGGGAAGTATATGAGTACATTTATTACTCGGCTCACGCTACTACGACAAGGACGAATCATAATGTAGCTACGCCCACTGAGCATAAGAGGTTATTGCCCCCTATCGGTCTACGGTTTGGGATTATCACTGAGTATAATAGAAAATATATTTCGAGCACTATTAAAAGTCCAAGCGTTGACTGGTTATATGATTATTCCATGAGAATATAACGCATATAGCTCAGGGTGACATTGGCGTAGAAAATTGTCTAATTTCGAATCCACCTAATACTTCGGAAATTATCTATATTATCGTATATAGCGCGAATGTTGTACTAATATACTGAATGATATAATAGACTCCTCTTTTGATACTCTAAGTCCTCCAGAGCGGTTTATGCTGTTCCTTAGGTACAAAGACATTCCCGTACCTTTATAAACTGATGAGGAGTAACGAGAGTCAAGAAATTCACTCGAACCCGGAAGCCTTATGACAGAGACTCATGTACTCACCTTATTTATACTCAATATATGTCTTAATATAGGTACGTAAAGGAATATTATTTCGAGAGCTCGAGTAGCGGAGGAACGATAACCATGTGTGGAAGAGGGAGGTGACTCCGAGGTCTCTCTCGCAGGAGTGAATTACGGAGTAAAATGAGGATACCCCGTATCGATGAGTAAATCTTTTTTTGGAATGGATCGACTTAGGTGAGTATAGTTTTTTAGTGCAACAATATTTCGTTTGTGTCACGCGCCATTCTTCGATACTTATTGCTAGGCGATCATATGGCCGCCCAGATCTTGTGCACACGAGAAAATAACGTTCCACAGGCTCTCTTCTCCTTTCTCGGTCCTCTCCTCCACATAGGTTTCTTCTCTCATTGATTCGTTGCGGTAGATAGCCATGCATCGAGACGCTGGATTGTCTCTGTTGAGGCTGAGAAATCTCCTATTCTCGTTATTATTCTTTCCTTACGATAAGCATCACACAGACGAGGAAAGACAGAAAGGAGGTGTTTCTTTTCTCGCTATTACGAGACGTCTCGATAGGAATTTTCCGTGAAGAGACCAGTGAGAATGTATGTGGCGGGGCACCGGGTCTATATTGCATGTCTAGATTGAGGAGACATGTGTTGCCGAGTGACTGGACCCAACCACACTTACCCGACCCAAGATCAACGAGAGCTGCGTATCGCGTCACATGGGAGCCCATCGTGTCACAGCCTCAGATATCTCGCCCACCTTGTGCGATCCCAGGCAAGGTGTCTGGGCTTTGATGAATTTTCCATCCGCACCAAATATTGGTTTTCTGGGAGATATAGAATTCTCTCTCTACGTCTTTAATCATTTTGGAAGGTCTCACAAGAAGCAAGGCAATGCACGAGAAGTTAGCAAGTTTTATAGTAAAAGGTAGAGTTCTCACTTTGGGAAGAGATATGGTTTCGCCTTTGATTATTCAGAGTGTGTGTTCAATTCTTTGTTTTGAGCTCGTAAATAGGTTATAGAATCGAATAGTTATTGTGATATATTTTTGATTCTCGGTTATGCGGGAATTATATGTAGGCAGCACGATGAATATTTATTGCCTGCCCTCAGTACAGGAAGCTGGGTGCCCTCTTTATTCGACACACATTTTTCCTTTGTCCGAGGTCAGCTCAGAGACAGTGCCGGCAAGCGAGAGATATGGATAAGTCTTTCGTCACGTTTCATGCGCATTTGTTATGTTATTTATTGAAGCAACACAGTTGTGTCAGGATTTTTTTCTCAAGATTGGAGAAGGCAAATATTCCTCGTGCACTTTAAGCCTAGATAAACCCGCAGAGCAATTGTGCGCTTGACATAGGGCTGTTCTTAATTACAAGAGCACGAGTCAACACTGTGCAAGGTTCGTAATATTTGTCGTCTACTACGCTGCACCCATATATATATATATATTATATATATAATATAACCACCTACAGTAGTCCTAGGAGTTAGGGATTTCAGATAAAATATGAAAAATTTTCGCAAAAGTCCAGCGTGCTGTTTGATTCCCTGAGAATTTGCAATGCTCAGTATAGGTGACTTAAGCGAGGTAAAAAATAACGATATTTCTGAGATTCCGACTATATTGAGAATAAATCTCTCATATCACGATACGATTGTTGCCCGAGATAATAGAGCTCTACTACTTTTCACGTACCCTGAGTCTCCAGGTCAGGGAAAGGAGAAGGAGGTTTCGCTGCGCATAGTAAATGAATTATTTTCCGTGAAAACCTGGATTCGGGAAAGGCAATTTATTCTATCGGCCTCCAGTAGTTTAGACGATCACTCCAGGTATCTACGCGCAAGGGAGAATCAGCTCCATGGACGTGACATCACATCGGTAATGTGATGTAATCATAATCGCCTTCTTATCAGGCCTCCCGAGAGACAAGCACAAATAGACCACTGATACTTAGGACAACATAAAATTCTCGCGCGTGTTGCCTAAGTATTAAATTATCCTATCCACACCACATCATTAATAATGCTCTCCGAAAAGCAAAGAACACTTTTTACACTAATCCAAGAAGACAAGACAACACACACACTTCATATCTCCCTCTACCCACCACATCTCACAACATGTGTAAAAAATTCCTACCCAAATCTATCCTTGTTTCTTCCTCCAATGTACTTCCTTTCAAAAAAAAATTTAAACCTAAATCTCATTCTGATTCCTTTACTTCCCAATGTGTTTGAGAACAATCCTCCGATAGTAGCCAACGCTGTAACAACTTATACATTGCAGAAACTACAATGGTTTAATACTCGCGCCCGACGCTAACTTAGATCGCGTAAAGACAGAGCACACTAAATACGACGCTTCTCAAAGATAACCTTAATTTTATGCCCTGTACATCTTCATACGCATCCCACACCATAATTCATAACAATAAAAACATTAGCCACATGAAACCCATTTATCCCCTAACCACTATGACAATCCCTCACAAAAATCAACTGAATATTGTAGAGAGAATATTTCTCTTGCACATCCTATTGGCACTAGAGCCTGATATTCTCTTTGTTGCCTGAAGAAATTACAATATACTACTCTTCAAAGAAAACGACCGACTCACCACATAGATCGTACGGATAACACGATGACGCGAGGTCGGTGCATAGGCGAGCATGGACGTGAGCTCTTCGTTCTCTCATATGAGAGAACCGGAACGATTCACACGAGTAACACACAAAGACTGTTTTCTAGTGAAATATAATTGTTGGTGATGTAAGTTAGATCTTTTATATTCTCTGTGTCTCAAAGTCTCTTTGTCATTATTTAATTTATACTGTAACGTAGAGATGAGAGCCAGACATGCTGAGATAAGGCGAGACCCTCACGCACTTGCAGGAGCCAAAGATAGTGTCGCCACCTCCTACGCTGTCACTAAGGTAGTTTGGGGGAGGAGTATCTAAGTATTCAATTTCCTTCTATTTAAAAGGATTCCACAAGTCTCCTTTAATTAAGGCATTTGTAAACATATATATATTAACAAGTAACATCAAGTTGAAAAACCAGACCCTACATTAGGTGGGCTGTCAGGTGGGTGGAATGCTTGCCACAGTTCACTGTATCCATCATCAATATCACTAAATTTCGTACACCTCGAATATTTCGAGAGAAATTGATATAATGGTCTGGCGAAAAACCAGCAACTCCGGTTCTTCGTGCATTGGGGTGATGTGGTGGCATTTCCGTTTTCCAGAGGCGGATGCTTCTCACCCTTCCCTAGGTTTTCGGATGTGCCTCTTCCGCGCATGTGCCTCTCCCCGAAATCCTTCTCTTTCGTCTCTCAGTGCTAGTCCCCACAGCAATGAAAGTTCGATTCCCCGTACGTCAAACTGATTCGCTTACGCTGTTGGGCTGGTTTAAAACAGGACTAGTTCCGACGGGTCGGTGTCTCGGGCGAGGAATCTGAACAGCTCGGGGTGACCGGGTACTCTCGAACGGAATGAGAATCCGGGTGACGCGTGCATGGATGGCGAATTATCCCTGCCTTGGAAGGAATCCATGTGGACTCCGCGGAAGATATGGGGTGCCATTCTGCGCACTTCAGGCACATGTTCAGGGGTGCTGGGGGGTAAACAAAATCCCTCATCCTTAGGTCTGAGGTTTGGACCCGGATGAGGAATAAATACCTCCCTTTGAGGAGTGGAAAGGAAAATATATATATATATATATATATATATATATATTATATATATATATATATATATATAATATATATATATAATATATATATTTTATATATATATATATATATATATATATATATATATATTAATTATATATATACACACATATATAATATATATATATATATATATATATATATATATATATATATATATATATATTATATATATATATAATATATATATATAATATATATATATAATATATATATATATATATATATATATATGTAATATATATTAAAAGCAGATATATTAAAATTTTAAAGAAATTATCTTACTAAATTGCAAAATTTGTAGGAACTATCTTCCAAAATATAAAAATTATGTACTCTCCTCGTTAATTTTAAGATGAGTCAAATACACATTTTTATGCATAGGTAGTTTAAAAGTAACTTAAACTGTGATAAATTTAAATTTACTTGATATTACGCAGATGGAGAAATGCACCCTTAAAAAATATGAAAAGAAACAAAAAACAACTTACTTGAGTAAAATCAGTAGATAGGTAACGGCAAGCGGTTAATTGATTGGAAAATTGTTCTTTTCCACAGTTATATTGAAATACGTTTCTTTCAATCAACAGTTAGTTACTGGGTAAACTTCTCTTCACCTACGTAGGTCTTGATACGAAACCACACAGTTTAAATCACAATTTTATTTGAATAGTTAAAACTTGAAAAGCCATAACATAATTTTGATCATGAAATTAAAGACTTCTTTAACGATATTCACGAAATCGATCAAAAAGGCAAAAACGGAGATTCACAAATGGTATTCGGTATATTCACACACGAAAGTAAAAAGCAAAAGAACAGATTCACAGACGGTATTTTCGACACGAAGCAAAAAGGCAAAAGACCTTGATTTAGGTAATTTTTTTACCGAGTGAGATTTTGCTGTTCTTGTTCCTTTCAATTCAAAAGGAAACATTTCTCCAATTATAGCGAAAAACAAATGAATAATGAAAAACGCAATTAGCATTAATTCAGTAATTACCATTTTGAACATTTGACAAATAATTGAAAGTGAGAGTATGACTTAATATTTGAGATACTAAAGATTAAATTTTAATATCCTGGGCGGGGGCGATGGCATAAATTACGACGAATTTGTGCCATAATAAAAAAAAGAAAAAAAATCTTTAATCATTAAATTATCCGAAATAATGATACTAATCATCTGAATCTGAGGATTCTTCTGATTCCGATTCCGAATCGATACCGACATTGAGAAATTTAGATCGCGCCACGACCGCCGCTTTTCTTTTAGGACGAGATTGTTGATTTGTGTGGAATTATCATTGGTTACGGTTGGGATTACACTAGGACTGGTTGCCTGAGAAGAAGATGGTAAAGGAACCATCGTAGTAGAAGGGGCATCAGTTCCTAACGAGTTATTCCGATTCCCACTATGAGTCAAAGATAATTCCAGAGGGAATAAATGTTTAATAGGATACACATTTATTAGCCTTCCTGGGGTACGGACTTTGACTGAACGAACTTTACCATCATCTCCATATATGAGCGTTTGGATTATGCCCATTTGCCAATATGGGCGCTCCTTTACAGGACTTTTAATGAGTACAACGTCCCCCACCTTTACTTTATTCTTCCATGCGACCTGATACAGATCTCTTCCTACTTCTCTCAGGCTTAAGAGGTATTCGGTATACCATCGAGTTCTAAAGTCCTCGAACATCTCCGAAGATCTCTTGAGGGACTGAATAAGTTCCTCTCTTGAAGGTGAATTGGAAGAAGTAGGATCAGTTAAAATGAGACTTGTATTAGCCAAAGGTTTTAAAAAACAATTTGGTGTTAAGGGTACAATATCGTTGTCCGAAGATGTGTAAGTTAGAGGTCTCGAGTTGATGGCGTCGGCGATATCCGCCAGGATAGTGATAAAATCAAAATATTCCAAGTTTTTACGCCCTACTGTCTTGTAGAGGCAGTTTTTGACAGTCCGTATTGATCTTTCCCACATACTTCCCATCCAAGGGCTGTACAATGGAATTCGGATATGTTGAATTTGATTCCGACGCAGAAACTCGGAACCTGTTTCCGAAACAACGAATTGTTCAAGAGCATCCGCGCTTCTATTAAAGGAACGGGCATTGTCACTATAAAAGAAATTTGGAACTCCAAACTTAGTGACAAAACGCTTGAACGATTGCACAAATGATTTTGCAGACATGTCAGGGATCAAATCTAAATACACACAACGAATGTTGAGACAAGTGTACAACAATATGTACATTTTTTGTGGTTGATTTGAACCTTTGACTTTGACAAAGAAATGTTTAGTGTAGTCAACACCTACACTATTGAAAGGACGATAAAAGTTAACTTGAACTTTTGTGAAATTTGTGAACTTCGGATATTGAAAGGAAAAGCTGTTGTACTTTTTGCAGATGACACATTCCGACAGTATTTTTCTTATCGTGTGTCGAGCTGATGTAATCCAATATCCTTTTAAGCGAATACATGTAAGGGTTGCCTGAATGCCAAGGTGTTTACAGGCAACATGCGCATCCTTAATGATGAGAAAGGTCAGATGATGTGATTTACTAAGAACTACAGGATTCACCACCTCAAAACAATAATAATTAGTCCGAGATAGACGGCCCTTACTTCTGATGAGCCCTGAGTCATCTAAAAAGAGGTTGAGACGAGAAACCAAATCAGGTGGTGCTTTAGCAGAAGCAGGGTTCGACTTGACATCATTAAGAAACCGAAGTTCAACAGAAAAGCTTTCCTGCTGCATAACTTTTAACAAGAAAAGTCTAGCTTTTTTGTCACAATCGATTGAGGAAAGAAGTTGATACACCGAATTTGAAAAGAAGAGAACATACTCTTAACAATGTTGACAAAGAAGAATATCGTGAAATGTTGATGATAGGAGGAGGTGGGGCCTGTATGACCATAAATGTTGAAGAAGGGTCCATTAATCCTCCCCCCGAACTGCTGAAATTGGGCCAGTAAACCTGATCATGGTTGAGCCAGTTCGGACCAAATTTCCAAAGGTTTAGTTTTTTGACAAACTCTCGATGTGATAATCCTCGAGTTATCAAGTCGGCAGGGTTTTCATCCGTTTTAACGTAGTGAAAAGAGATAGGCAGTAAATTGTCATCTCTCATGGAGGAGACCATGCTTTTGATATCTTGGATTCTATTTTTAACAAAAATTTGTTTTGTCTTGCTACCTCCTCCCGCTACCCATGCTAGGACGATTTGGGAATCCGAGAAGATGTTGACAGCCTTGAATTCAACCTCTGTTAATCCCGTCAATATTTGTGGAAGGCACTTAAGAGCCAAATAGACTGATAACAGCTCGAGACAAGGAAGTGTTTTTCCCCTGAGAGGAGCCACCTTAGATTTTGCCCACAATAGTGACGGGACAGTTTCTGAACCGGTGACGTAGACTGCGAAACCCATAACATTGTGAACTTGCGTCACAAAAGATGTTGAGAGTTGAATTTGCTGATGCTTCAAAGCAGAAGCGTTGAAAAGATAAGTTTTTGAGGTCGTCGAGATCAGCACGAAGTTTCTCCCAATCTTCTTTTATATCCTGGTCAATGGAGTCATCCCAACTCATTTCTTTCTCCCATGTCCGCCTCATCAACAGACGTCCCCTTAAGGTTACAGGAAGGAAAAAAGAAAGAGGATCAAAGATTTTGTTTACTTGGGAGAGAAGATCTCGTTTTGATTCGACTGAGGTAAGGTCAAAGTCTGCTAATCTAAGGGTATCATTTTCGGGATGATAAAGATACCCCAAGACTTTTTCCTCATCACAATTATGAGAGGAAAGCATTTGATCGTCTTTGATTTGAGCTTTTAGATCAGGGTGGTTGGTGTTCCAGGAACACAAGTTGAACCCACCCTCCTTCATCCTTTCTACTGAGGCTGAATAGATGTCTCTCAAAACATCAGGGGATGAATGAGTGTAGATAAAATTATCCACATACAAGTTATTGACAAGAAGCCGAGATACCAGATCGAATGAATATTTGCTTTTAATATGATGTCTTATTACGGCTCCTAAGATAAAAGGGGATACCGCAAGGCCAAAAATGATTGTCGCGTACCTATAAGTAACAAGTCGGCCATCTTCTTCCCAGAAGAAACAAAACTTGTTACGATCGCTTTCAAGTTTAAGATAGATCTGAAGAAAGGCTTTCGAGATGTCAGCGACAACCACATATTTGTTGGTCCTAAAAGAAAGAAGGAGACGAAGTAAAGGAACCAACAAGTCGATGCCTGGGTAACAGGCTTGATTAAGAGAAGGAGCGCCTTTTGTTCTAAGGCTACAATTGAACACAGGCCTGATTTTAGTAGAAACCTGATCAGCCATTTTTATTACAGGCCTGTGGGGAATCCATATGTAACGATCGAACTCCTTCGGATCAACAGAGATGATTTCGATGATACCACATCTCAGTTGTTCCTTAAAAACATCAGTGTAGGCCTTATCAAGACCTTGATTGCTAAGACGATTTTTAACTCGTCTAAGCGTACTTAAAGCAATACGATAATTCGAAGGGACCTGATCCACTAATTCTGGGATCCATGGAATTTCAATATGGTATTTTCCATCGATAAATTGAATTGCATTGTGGAATTTAGAGATAAATTCCTTATCGATGGTACCATAATCCTTCTCCTCCTGAATACCCAAAGACTCCAAGCTGTACAGATATTCCAAACCCAGGTCGGCACTTATTTCATTTGAAGAAATGCTAAGAACGTCCGGGTAAGTAGGATGAGGGTTAATGATCGAGTTGACGAGATTAGGAGAAGCTTGGAATAGGTGTTTTGGCAGCGAGGAGACAGACATGGATAGTCATGAATCCCTTTGATTCGATTGTAAATCAAGAGTTGATGTTGAAGTCTGCTTTCTGTATAGAAAGGCTTGTTGATGAGGAAGTAGAAAAGAATTCACTGGGCCGAAAGGAACCAACCCAAAGCAAGTCTGAATGGCACTACCTTCCAAACAATCGATAATTTGGAAGTGTTTCATATGACATAAAGTGTCAGTACCTAAAAGAAGGTCGATGTCATCGACCGAATCCCCATAAGGGCCCACAAAGGACTTGTCAGCCACATTATATTTTAACGAAATGCGACTAATGGCTGATGCTAACCCTTTAACCGCAAACCCAACATCCAAAGAAGGGTCGACCAGAACTGGAGTCCTAAGTAGGAATCGCAGCAGCAATTTATATCTAGGTCGACTAGGTACGATGTACGTTCTTCTTCTCCGATAAATGTTTTTATTGGATTTCTGATTATAGGTAATTGTTCACAGTTGATTCCGAGTTTAGTAAGCAATTTAGGGCCAGCATATGTTCTCTGTGATCCCAAATCTATAAGAGAGCGAATAGGAACTGATTTGTTATTGTGCCTTGCTATTATGGTTATTGTAGGCAGAATATGTGAAGCTGATGATTGCCCAGTATTAATACAAAGATGATTAACATCAGCTTTATTTCCTTCATCAGCATTTTCTTGACGAGAATGCTCCCTGTTTTGATTAGTGGTTCCAGCGGAACAGAGAGCGGCTAGATGTTTTCGGCTCTTACATTTATAGCAAGGATACTTTAAATTGAGTGTTTTAGCCGGGCATGTATCTGCCATGTGCTTTATGCTGGAACAGTTACAGCACATGTTTAATGCCACACATCTGTCCCTTTTTGATTTAGGGTTTACGTAAACCGTGCAGTCAGAGAGGTAATGGTCTCCATTGCACAGCTTACACTTGACTTCCCTTGAAGATTGATTATTCGAATTTGAATTAGAATTTGATTGAGGTTCAGAAGAGAAAGTTCTTTTTACAGAGCCACTACCTTTAGAAGTGTTGAAAGTATGACTCTTCTGATCAGAGGATCTCCTCTTCTCCCTTTTGAAGTTCCCTTTGGAAGATGATTTAGTTGATGAGAATGAAGTTGAGGTCTGAGGGGTGCGAAATCTCAGCATTGTTTGAATTATCTGATTATGCTCCTTAAAAATCAGATTAATTGACGGATATTGTTCCTTAGTCGCCAGCTTCAACTCTCTTAAAAATGAGAGAGGAAGTTTATCAACTAATATATGGCTGATTAATTTGCAGCCAGAACTTTCCTCTGGGAAGAGGTCAACCCCGAGCTCCTTGAGTTCTTTTAGATGAGCCCGAACTTTTAAAATAAAGGATCTGACTGTCTCAAGTTGCTTCCCGTCCAGAGGCGGAGATGAGTCCAGTTCATGGAAAATAGAATCAATAATGAAGGCCTTGTCCAAATAATGTTCTTTTAAAATGGACAAGGCAACTTCATAGTTCTCATCTGTACCCGTCAAATGCTCAATGTCTCTGAGAGCATATCCCTTTAAATGGGACTTGAGATACTGCAACTTAACAGCATGTGACAAGTCCCTCCTCCCCCCATACACATTATTGAACTCCTGCAGGAAGGAACGAAAGGAGTGCTTGTCCTTCTCGCCTGAAAAATCTCCGCATTTTAGGGCTGGGATCTTCAGGCTAAAAGGCTGCATGGGAAAAGACTTGGAATGTTCACAGCATGTTTTGTTCGAATTTGAAGCTGCTCTCTCATTATCAGAAAGGGCATCAGAAGATCTTCGAGACTCGATTTCATATCCATATTCGACTCTTAACAGTTGAAGAGCTTGAGCCACTTTTATGTGGTAAGCATCAGTAGCGGAAATCTCTTCGTCTAGAAGCGATTGGTCGAACTTGGTGTACTCAGTCCCTATTAATAGGTTTTCGATCAGAGTATCTTGAGCCTTAATGTCCGTGATAATCGAGGTCACCTTGTCGAAAATTGTTTTGATAACAACAGGGTCGATGAGGGTAGGTGACTCTGTATCATCACCTTTTTCAGGAAAATGTTTGCAGCATAGAGTAAGCTTTCTCCTTAAAACACCCCTTTTCATTCGAAGGGGACTCAGCTCACCCTGTAATGTTGCTCTTAAACTAGCTGTTGTTTCATCCGAAGAAGACGCAGGTCTTTCATTTGAGAACTCCTCTGTGACCTTTAAGTCTAAATCGTTTAAGATATCCATCGTGAACAAATTATATTTAAATGTGAAGTAGTGTGAATATTTCCCAACTGGCTACTAGAGCAGTTAATAAACCCTGGGAAACTAACTGCGCAGAAAAATATTAACTGCGCCCAAAAAAAAACACACTGCGGAGTCAAAAGCACAAAAAAATGTCAACAGCGCAGAAAAATATCAATAGCGCAGAAAAATATCAACTGCGCCTGAGAAAACCGCACTGAAGAATCAAAAGTGCAAAAAAAATGTCAACAGCGCAGAAAAATATCAACTGCGCCAAAAAAACCACTGCAGAGTCAAAAGCACAAACAAATGTAAACAGCGCAGAAAAATATCAACTGCGCCTGAGAAAACCGCACTGAAGAATCAAAAGTACAAAAAAATGTCAACAGCGCAGAAAAATATCACATAAATCAATTTCGCCCACGTGAAACAAACACAAAGTCAATTGCGCACACGTGAAGCAACTACCAAGTCACTGCGCATATATGAAATGAACTGCGCAACTATAAAGTCAATTGCGCACGTATGAGTTGACTGCGCACACGTGAAGCAACTGCAAAGTCACTGCGCACCTATGAAGCAAACTCAAAGTCAATTGCGCACATATAAGTTGACTGCGCACACGAAAAACAACTACAAAGTCACTGCGCACGTATGAAGCAAACACAAATGAACTGCGCAACTATAAAGTCAATTGCACACGTATGAGTTGACTGCGCACACGTGAAGCAACTGCAAAGTCACTGCGCACCTATGAAGCAAACTCAAAGTCAATTGCGCAATGTATAATGTGACTTGGCAACGAGAGCAGCTACAAAGTTATTGCGCACAGAGAAAACAGCACAAAGTCAACTTGCGCACGTATGAAGCAAACACAAATGAACTGCGCTCAACTATACAAGTCAATTGCGCACCTATGAGTTGACTGCGCACTCGTGAAGCAACTGCAAAGTCACTGCGCACCTATGAAGCAAACTCAAAGTCAATTGCGCACGTATAAGTTGACTGCGCACACGCAGAAGCAGCTACAAAGTTAATTGCACACGAGAAAACAAGCACAAAGTCAATTGCGCGCACGTATGAAGCAAACACAAATGAACTGCGCAACTATAAAGTCCAGCTTGCGCACGTATCGGAGTTGACTGGCCACACTTGAACAACTGCAAAGCTCACTGCGCACTATGAACAAAACTCCAAAAGTCAATTGCGCAGTTATAAGTTGACTGCGACACGAGAAGCAGCTACAAAGTTAACGTGCGCACACGCGAAACAAGCCAACAAAGTCCATTGGCACGTAATAATTTGACTGCGCCACGACGAGAAGCACGCATAACAAAGTTAATGAAACAAAACGAGAAACAAGCACAAAGTCCAATTGGCGCACTGTCTGACAGCAAACACAAATGCAACTGCGCAACTATAAAGTTCAAATTTGCGCACGTCATCGCAGTTGAATGCGCACACTTGACAGCAAATGCAAAGTCCTGCGCACCTATCGAAGCAACTCAACCAGTCAATTGTGCGCACGTATAGTTGAACTGCGCACCACCGAGAAGGCAGCTACACAAGTTTACGTGCGCACAGAGAAAACAAGCACAAAGTCAATTGCGCACGCATAAGTTGACTGCGCAAACGTGACAGCCAATACCAAGTCACTGCGCATATATGAAATGAACTGCGCAACTATAAAGTCTCAATTGCGCACGTATGAGGTGACTGCGTTGCACTCTGAGCAACTGCAAACGTCATTGCGCACCGAGAAAACAACAAAATCAATTGCGCCAGTAAAGTTGACTTGGCACAACGACGAAGCAGCTCAGAGTTAAGTGCCGCACGAGAAAACAAGCACAAAAGCTCAATTGCGCACGCTATAAGTTGACTGCGCCACGTAAGCCCAATACAGAATTCACTGCGCATAATGAAATCGAACTGGCAACTATAAGTTCATTGCGCCACGTAAATGAGTTTGACTGCGCACTCGTGAGCAACTGCAAATCATTGCGCACCGAGAAAACAAGCAAAAAGTCAATTGCGCACGTATAAGTTGAACGCGCACACGTGAAGCCAATACGAAGTCACTGCGCACGTATGAAGCAAACACAAAGTCAGTTGCGCACATATAAGTTGACTGCGCACACGTGAAGCAACTACAAAGTCAATTGCGCACACGAGAGACACAACTGCAAAGTCAATTGCGCACGTATATAAGTGAACTGCGCACACGTGAAGCAACTAAAAGTCAATTGCCGGCACGAGAAAACACACAAAGTCAATTGCGCACGTATAAGTAAACAGCGCAGGTGTGGAAACAAATACGCACCTCTTAGAAATGAACTGCGCAAATTTAAATTGAACAACCAGCGCAGCGTGCGCAAACAAATGCGCACTCTTGAAATGAACTGCGCACATATGAAGTCGATATACCGCACCGCACCGCACCGTTTCGCACGCACCAGAACTGCACCGCACCGTTCCGCACTGCACCGCACCGCACCGTTTCGCACGCACCAGAACTGTACCGCACCGTTCCGCACAGCACCAGAACTGTACCGCACCGTTCCGCACAGCACCGCACCGTTTGAACCACTATGCGTTTACAACTCAACACTGCACAATAAAGATTGCTGAAGCAATGCAATATGCAAAACACCTTCGCAACTGCACAATAAAGATTATTAAAATGCAATATGCAATATGTTGGTCCGGCGTTTGTGTTTGAGGAGTAAAGCACAGTGTGTAACGAACGAAAGTTGACACAACCGTTTAAATAAATAAGCGAACCCAGGACATCAAAATTCAATATATATATATTTGTAAATATATAACCTAGCAAATAAGCACTTTAAATATAGCGAAAAATTTCTTTATGCCAAAAAAAAAAATAGCTCGAATTTTACTCACTAGATACTAAAGGCCATATTAATAAAGTATTTATCAAATACGAAGAATTTTAACTCAAAAATATACGAAAAGTTCAAAGATGTGCTGAAACTAAATACTCGAAGCAAATTCAAATTTAGCAAAAGAACTTATGTCAAATATTCAAAAATGGCAAGAAAATAAACTATACGGAGACGTAGGCAAAATTTCCAAAATATTTCAAAATTTGCAAAATTTTAAAGAAATTATTTTACTAAATTGCAAAATTTGTAGAAACAATTTTCCAAAATATAAAAATTATGTACTCTCCTCGTTAATTTTAAGATGAGTCAAATACACATTTTTATGCATAGGTAGTTTAAAAGTAACTTAAACTGTGATAAATTTAAATTTACTTGATATTACGCAGATGGAGAAATGCACCCTTAAAAAATATGAAAAGAAACAAAAAACAACTTACTTGAGTAAAATCAGTAGATAGGTAACGGCAAGCGGTTAATTGATTGGAAAATTGTTCTTTTCCACAGTTATATTGAAATACGTTTCTTTCAATCAACAGTTAGTTACTGGGTAAACTTCTCTTCACCTACGTAGGTCTTGATACGAAACCACACAGTTTAAATCACAATTTTATTTGAATAGTTAAAACTTGAAAAGCCATAACATAATTTTGATCATGAAATTAAAGACTTCTTTAACGATATTCACGAAATCGATCAAAAAGGCAAAAACGGAGATTCACAAATGGTATTCGGTATATTCACACACGAAAGTAAAAAGCAAAAGAACAGATTCACAGACGGTATTTTCGACACGAAGCAAAAAGGCAAAAGACCTTGATTTAGGTAATTTTTTTACCGACGTGAAAGATTTTGCTGTTCTTGTTCCTTTTCCAATTCAAAGAACATTTCTCAATTATAGCGAAAAACAATTGAATAATGACAACGCAATTAAGCATTAATTCAGCTAATTACATTTTGAACATTTTGAACAATAATTGAAATGAAAGTATGACTTAATATTGAGATACTAAAGATTAATTTTATAATATATATCATATATATATATATATATATATATATATATATATATATATATATATATATATATATATATTATATATATATATATACTATACATTTAATATATATATATATATTATATATATATATAATATATATATCATATATATATATATATATATATATATAATAAAATATATATATATATATATATATTATATATACCATTGTTTTTTTTTTTTTTTTTTTTTTTTTTTTTTTTACATTTTTCAGCCTAAATTGACCAGCATCATTCCACCAATGTATTCCGTTTTACTGTAGCACTTAATAGTTTAAGTCATATGCAGGGACAATGCCAAACGCTGACCTCATAATTTTTTTTTTCTTATAAAATGAATATTTAATATTTAATTTGAAATTTGATTACCAAAGAAGGCATCTCGGAACAGATTTCTAATCTAATGCTTCAATATCACTGCTTTTTAAAACTCGGTACTTATTAAATCGACATGGGGGGCTGGTTGGAACACCTGCTGGGGCTACCTGGCATTTCTGCTTGGGTGTTCCTGGTTAACAGGAACAACCAACCAACAGTCAAGAAACGCTAAATGTGCACACATGCTTGCTTGCCGACAATAAATTTGCAAATATAGACCAAGAACAATTTCACTGCGCAAAAGATTCGAACCATCGACAACGGCGTTCGTTGACAATCGTACGCGAGCTCTACCACTTAGTCCGAAACACTTCCCGTGACAAAGAAGGATATTAGAGCAAGAACGCGACTTCTTTTTCGTTTTCATTTGCAAACTATATACTAATATTTAAGTATCGAAATAAAAAAATAAAAAAAAGAAAATAAAAAAAATAAAAAAAATCACAAATTGATTTTTTTAAATAAAATCAAAAAAATCACCAAAAATGCCATCCCTGTTATGTAGTGATGGGACCATTGTTTCTCTGCTAATTACATTCAAATGAAAAAAAAAGCATTGCAGAAAAGGACGACGAAGATCAGGTGTTTTTGATACATCAAACCGATGTCGCACTTCATCGCACCACGAGGTTTCGGAGGCGGACTGAATGTCTGGCCTAACCAATTGTTTTTTCTCCTCCTTAAAAGGCTTTTTTATTATTTAAAGAAACTCACTCGCACTGGTGCTCTACCAAGCGTCGGAAACTGGCACCCCGACCCCCCCTCCTCCTACAAAACAAACAAGTTGGGACACCTTTTAGTTTGAAATTTATCTAACAATAGTCAACTAAATATATAATGTACATTAAATCCATGTTATGCATAATCAAATACAAGATACGTAACCATTACTGTTCCGCTAAGTTTACAGCCCCCACGTTTTCTACCACCAGAGCCACAACTGCCCACCTGTAATACAGAGAAGGTACCATCACAACAAGCAAAACAACCATTTAGCACAAACTATATAAACTATAATCAAAGCACATCCCCATGCAGGGAAAAAAAAGAAACTTAAAAAACTGCACGTAACATCTCAGGCTTGTAGGATCGCGACTCGTGCTAATATAACGATTTGGTTTCTATCGTTCAAGTTACGGACTTCAGCCCACCACGAACCATCTTAGATAAACTTCTTCGTCCTATTCATCTTTGACAAAATCAGAGGAAAAAAAAAAAAAAAAAGAAGGAACAACAAGCAGAGCTATCAGGCACACACCACCTAATTTGAAAACCACATGTTATATTCTGTAACCAAACTAAAAGGTTTGCTATCGTAACACGTAATTTTCTTCAGAGTCGTACAAAAGCATTTTCCCCAGCTATAACAATCAGCTTTAAAGAAGTTCTAGATTCTTGACGCATTTCAAATTTTATCTTACTATTTTTCTTCAATTCAAGTTTTTCTTAACTATAAAGAACCAACTCTTCCTAACGCCTCTTTCAAGAGAATCATATTCGTTACAAAAGCAATAGTTCAGTTAAATAATTACCAAGC
>JABUQX010127965.1:0-10000 GCA_015478945.1 Trachelipus rathkii
CTAAAGCAACAGAATTATAATTTATTTTTTTGGTTTAGAAGAGTCTAACTTATAACTCTACTGGTCACACAAGTCAAAGCACTATTCTAGTATAGAAAGTAACAAAATTATGCCAATGTAATACTTTTGCTTAATGAGTATATTCTATTAATATGTATTCAAGCTTATTTAGTCTTGTATTCAAGAGAAAAGTCCATGAGAGCCCTATACTTACTTATGAATAATAGCTTTGATCAATGTCGAACTGAGTAATAACTAAGATGCGCGAATATGATCTTAATAAACTAACTTAAGATATCTATATTAAAGTAATGACAGTAAGTAAATGACCTACTAGTCTTCTTTAGGGTAAATAACATTAAAGCTATTCAACACACACAATTGGGATCACAACTCAATAAAAACTTAATATAACCTAAACACACCACCTTATAATATAATTTAACAGAGATATTTTTAATTCGATGGCATAATATTACGGAAACATTCAGATTACTGAGGCTAGAGCAATAAATGTCACACTCAATTCCGTAAAATACAGTCTATGCTAATTAGTATTTATAACACATCTAATTACTAGATTTTATTATTATCACGACACAGAAAATTAGTATTGAGGAGATGTAACTATATTATTATATTACTACTAGGAAATCACATCAATACTGAATGGATTTAGGTAATTAATAAAAATTATATAATTTTTATATATCTATCAAATATATTATATAAATATATTGAGTTCAATTATATTTAGAAGCTGAATCATCAATCAAGATAAAATTACAATCCCTTCGACGCTTTCACTATATTGGTATGAGGTATTTTACGTGTAGTACCTTATAGATATATATTATATATACTAATAATAGTACTAGTGATTAACAATTATAGAGGCGCGTGACATTAACAACTGTTAGCTGATAATATCAATTTTGAAATGTAACGTATTGATTGTATTCATTTTGAGAGTAAATGTCGCGTGAATCAATTGAGTTATTAGTCTATGCGTAGTATTAATCTCACTTTATTGAGATATATTCATGCGTGACATTTGAGAGTATTATTACCGCCGTGACATTTGATATGCCATCTATTTATGCGTAATGACACCATTATTATTATTCACTATATTATTTTATTTTAATTATATTTTCTATTTATTTTATTTTAATATAATTTTATGTTTATATGTATATATTTATAATTTATATTCATCCCTCCTATATGCTAAGTCAACTAATTTAATAGGTATTAATACGAGTATTTAGATCTTATCTAATGTATATTGTAAATATATTTTCACATAAAATATTTATAGAGTGGGAGACATAGTATAACTGACAATTTATTATTTATTGTTTAAACCGCCATTGAATTTATCAATCTTATTATTAACTTTTACGTTTTTGTAATTTAAGTACGTCTATTTATTCATTATATCTATATTTTAAAATTTTTTCACGTCAAAATCTCTTTAACATTTTCATAATTATATTTTATATACCCTCAATAGTGTCAGTTTTGTTTGCTCTTCTGCAACTGATAAGGTGTAAAAGTCATAATGAAAATCGAACTCATCGTAATTATAAAAAAAAAATTACCAACAAAAAATTCAGTGTGTACATCACGTTGGGTAAAAAAAAGTGTGTGTAAATATCTATACTTTTAAGCGTGTTTCAACCGGAAGAAAAGAGAGAGAATCAAAAGATATGATGTAAACAACCTGAAGATTCTTCCACTAGCAATAAACTGGACATCTAAGTTGAAGAGAAATAAAACAGGTGACTTGTGGAAGTGTTGATGTTGGAACACAGGCTATTTGGTCTAGTGGATAAAACAGCTTAACCAATAAACCGTAGGAGAATCTGACTTAGTGTCAGTTTTGTTTGCGAACTATCTGCAACTGAAAGTACTTAAACATTGCTATAGCAACTAGTGTCCATCTTATCTTTATATTAAATTAGAATTAATTCGTCAAATAAGACAACTCAATCAGAAGAAACTGATTTGCTAAAATACTAATGTCAAAACACTTATCAAAAATTTAAAAAATATACGAATTATCAATAAGATAAACACTGTGTTTATTTTTCTAACCATCTGCAAGAGAGAGAAGGGGGGGTTCTGATAGCCATTAGTGAGATACTCCTATTCATTTAGTACCAGATAAAGGCCTTTAATGGACCTATCCTACACATAAGTTTTCCTTAAGATCACTTTCCATCCTTATATATGGAAATGATTTACAGTTTTTCAAAATGTGTTCGCTGAGAATTGTATAAAAAGAATTCATCAAGCGCCTGATTAAACATCCGGTAAGAACGACCTTCCAAAAAATGGCGCGGGACCTCTAAAAATGATAGGGGAAGCTCACTTGAAGAGCAAGCTTCATCAAAAATTATTATGCTACTTTAACTGCATTAAAAAATGATTTCGCTCTCGACTCGGAATGCAAAATATGGGAACGGAGTCTACTGAAAGTGCAGTAAATTAAGAATGAGCTCTCGGTCGCGATCGCACGCTTTATAGTTCACGAAAAGGACGCCGAGGAGTTGGCGATAAGTAAATAACTTAAATACACACCTAATTATTAATTATTTAACGTTTTTAAACAACAAATTTATCATCCAAAAGATAAACAAATTTAATAACTATATTAAATATAAATAATTTTGTTTGAATGACGCTAATTTTAGATTATTGTAAGAATCATTAGAAATTTACAAAAAGAAAACATTTCATGGCTACAATTACATGTCATTAACTGGTGATTTTTACTTCCATAGAAATACTTAACTAATTGTAAATCTTCGTCACTTAATGATATTAAACCAGTATTATAACAACTAATTCAAAAGAACCAGTGTATCTATTTCTCACCTAATTCCCTACAGCTCTTTATTTCGTCTCGATAACTTTGAGCTAAAGATATGTCACAACTTTCAAATAATAGAAACTAATGGGTTTTTTTTTACCTAAAAAAACTTGACCTTTCATTTCGAAAAGGTAATGACATTTATACAAGTAAAAAAGGAATGTCTTAAGACCATTTTGACCTATAAATCAAGCCTGACATTGTTGAGGAACCGAAGTGGCTAGGGGGAGGAGAAAAATTTCCAAGTGTGACATTTCACCAGTTTCAAAGCCTATTTTCTCATGTGACTTGAAATCGTTTTAATTATTAAAAAATATTACTTGTGATTCAAAGTATAAAAATTTAATTACAAAATATTGTAGTTCTATTATCTTCTTTTGTTAATTAAGAGGAGTTGATAATTCAAACGTGTCAAATGTAGGAATTTAAATCGTACTCGTTTTTGTAATCAGTATTCGATTTTCTCTAATTTGTGGAATGGAGGAGGTTATTATATATATATATATATACCTACTTATAATATATAAATATACATATATATTATTATCTATAATAACTATCATAATATTATATAGTCTTATATATACTATGTAACTACATATATTCTCTATAATAATTATATATTTAGAGATTATATCTATGTGTATTTATTTATTATATATATATATATATATTATATAATATATATATATATAATATATTTATATATATAATATATATTAATATTTTATATTATATATATCTATAATATATATATAATATTATAGTATATTATTATATATATATATATAGATATAAATACTGCAATTAAATACTTATATTAGTTATTTATATAATATATTTTAATATTATATATTATTTATATAATTAGTTAATAATATTTTTAATATACTCATAATATATATATATACCACTTTGAATATATTATATTCTCTTTTGCTGAAAATTTGGTAACATATATATGTTTTTTGACATGAATATAGAAGAATCCGGTGAAAGTTTTTAACAAAAATATGATAATGTGGGTGTCTCATAGCCCTACCCCACTATTTTTAAGGATTACAGGTAAAACAGGAACCTCAATACTTGAGAAGGACTTAACTTTACTATTGTTCATATCCTATTAAGCAATTAATATTGTGATTTCACTAAGGGCGTAGACCCAATTATATAAGGATAACTTTACTCTTACGAGCAATTTATGGAGATTAGTTCGAGTAATTAGTATTATTGATGGATTTTTTTATAAATACAACAAGATACCAAATGCCTTACAAAGCAAGTTGTCTATTATTGAATTTTAATTTTTATATTTTAAATGATTATTAAGATTATTATAGTTTATTAGTTATTACTATAAATATAAGTAAAATGAATGGTCAGTCGATATTAGACTTCTCTATACACTACAATTTGGACCCAGACCACTCCGATACATCCATTTTGTACCTTTTATAAATACTGGCCACAGAAGTGGCAAATGGAGTAAATATAAAAAATTTACGACAATCTATATATAGAATATATATAAGTATATTATTATGTATGCCGATATATATATCAGTATATATATATATATACTAATATATAAATATACTATATATAATAACTATAATATATATAATTACTCATATCTATATATTTTATACTGCTTACTATATTTATATATTTATCATATTATATATATTTTATTTATGTTGTTATTTTATATTTAGATTTGTGACCTGTTATCAGATTTTTGGTTCTCATCTTTTTTGAAGAATGGAGAAGGGTTTTTAGTATTTAATATATATTTTTAGATATTTATTTCGTGATTCCTAGACAATCTATATTTTAAGTGGGACTTAGGAACCACTCGATTCAAAAATATAATTTTAGTGTATCTTTCAGTTATTCGTTTTTTGCACACGGACTCGATCAGTCTGAAATTTCATATATAATTTTTTTTTCTGGATTCTGCCTAGGTGATAAACTCGCAATAGAAGGCAGGAGTCGGGAAGTCTTCGCCTTAATCCGGGGGAATCTTGACAGGCGTTGGACTATTTCCCAGCCCTTCCGGGAAGAGGCGCCTTCTCCGAACCCCCTGCTCTTTGTATTGGTGTCGCGGGGTTCCTCCACCCCTCCCCTCACGGGTATGAAAACGGTGTCCACCCTCTCATTTCTGTCCCCGTCGGACTCGAGCCCCCTAATTTTTTTTTTTATTGGTTATTTATTTGTTTTAATTATTTTTATTTACATTTTTGTATAATAAGCTTTATACGCCTCTATGTCCACATAATGTAATAATTGAGTTTTTTTCTCGTAAGTGTCGAATACTTTCGAAGATAATTTACAATTTTTGAATGTCATTTATGATTTTTTTATTTTTTTTTTTTTTTTTTTTTTTATTTTTTATTAGTATTTAACATTTTTAATTAATAGCTTATGTACGTCTGTTCCATAATATGTATTAGGCTGTTTTTCTGTAAAGTGTCGTACTTTTTTTCGAGATATTTTCATTTTTTAAAAAAATATTTAAAAAAAATTTGTGTGATATTAAAAAATATTTAAAATTATTTCGAACTTTTGAAATCATGTCCCGTAAGGGAAGAAAATCATTATTAGTATCAAATAGCAAAATAATATTAAAAAAAAAACAAAAAACAATCAAAACTGACGGAAGTCGTAAAACAGAATAGGAACTATATATATATTATATAATTAGTATAATATATATATTATATATATTATTGGATATAATATATATAATCTTTTCTTATATATTATTATTTATAATAGTTATATTATATTTTTATATATATATATATATATATATATATATATATATATATATAGTATATATCATATATAATATATATATATTATATATAATAATATTATATATATTAATATTTATATATATATGTAATATTTATTATATATATAATATATATGATATATATATATATATTTAGTATTTGATATTATATTATATAGTATATATATATTATAATATATTTATAATATATATATTTATATTTTATTATATATATAATTATTATAGTATTATAAGTATATATATATACAGTGTATATATATACAGTGTATATATATATATATAGATATATTATATATTTTTATAATTATATATAGATATATATTATATATATATATATATATATAATATATATATTATATATACTATATATATATATATATATATTAATACAGTATATATTATAATATATATATATTATATATAATATATATATATATATATATATATATATATATATATATATATAATATAGTATATATATATATATATATATATATATATATATATATATTATAATGTTGTGCCCAAGTATATATATATATATATATATATTATATATATATATATATATATATATATATTATATATATATATAAATTATATATATATATTTATTATTGATATATATGTATATAAATATACATATATATATATTTATACTATATTATATATATATATATATATATATATTTATTATATATAAATATATCATATGATACTATATATATAGTATATATATATATATATAGCTGTGGGTCTTTTGTTATACTCGCCATTATATATATATATAATATTTATATAATATATATATATAATATAATATACTATAATAACAAAGTCCCCCTCGTCGTCCACTTAATATCTCTAACTATAACTTTTTCTAATAATTTCCGTCTAAATGGTGGTGTCTGTGCTTTTATAAACATAAACACTCCTGTAACCCGTCTCGCGAATCTTGAATCTCCTAATTTCGATGTTCTGTGGCTAAAATCTTTCTCCCTACTACTATCATTATCTTGTGTTTCTGCTACTGCTCCCCTAATGGAACAGATTTTCAAAATTTTTTGACTATCTTACTACTTCTCAAGAGACTGTTACTTCTTCCCTCCAATGCTGAGATCTCCTCTATTTAGGGGATTCAATACCTACACCACACTGAGTGGTTGGGCTCCTCTCACACTGAATGCAGGCGGGGAGGAGGCCAAACTTCAGTATTCCAACAATCGGAACAGTTATTAAGGAACCCTACACAATATTCCAGAATCCGTCCTAACCAAATTCTTGGATACGCTTGACTTAATGTTTCACCAACTACTCCTTCTCGTTTTTTAAATACCCATTTCTCCTCCTATATGGTAAGCTCTGACCACAACTTGTAGCTCTTAACATTATAACACTTTCCTTCCAGCAGCTCCACATGCCCTAAAAACGAATTTTTGGCACTTTAATCGGGCTAATTGGGGGGAATTGCGTTGTTTTTGGCTACTTTTGGAATGAATCCTGCTTTGGCTCGGAGGACCTCGGTCAACGCTGAAAAGGTGGGGGCCGTAATCCACCGATGGGATGAGCAGGTTCCTTCCATCTTCAACTAAATCTTTTTCTCCCAAAATCCACGTGGTTCGATGAAAGCTTGTTCTCGCGCCATTTAGGAGAGAGACATTGCGTATCGGGCATGGAAACACTCTCATTCTCCTATTACTCTTAACTAAATTTTCATTCTGCTTCGGAATCGTTGCAGGGATACTATCGACAGGCTAGCGCACTTTCACCAAAAGAAGGTGCGACAACCTGCTGGTCTCCTACGATAAAATTCTGGGCCCTTGCCAAAAAACATCTCCTAACACTTTTGGTACAATGCGTGCCTTTCTCCCCTTTATTCGCTCTGAAGGTTCTGTTGCTAACTCCCTTCTGAAAAGGACAATCTCTTCGGCCTCCTTTTTCATCTAATTTAACACTGGACGATTCTGGCAATCCCCTTCCTGCCTCTTCTCCTCTCAGGTTTCCATGTCTTTACCTGTGATTACACTCATGATCGAGCGCACTAGGAATTCTAAAATCTATGAACGTCAGAAGGCTAGGGGCCCGGATGGCATTTTCCCCGTGTTTTGAAGGGAGTGTGCTTCTGAGCCTGGCGCCTGTCCTCGTCAATCTCTACTCTCTGCTTAATCTAATACTTTCGCTCAGTGCGAAGCGCGCACATGTCCAACCGATCCCGAAGAAAGGTAGCCGCTCTGATCCTTCTGACTATCGCCCTATAGCTCTCACTTGTATCTATCTAAGATCTTGAAACTCTTCCTAACTCTCATTTCCTGGATCATCTGGAGTCTCATTCTCTTTTTTCAGATCATCAGTATGGCTTTCGTCGAAGTCAACTGGTGACATACTTTCTTATCTAACTGATTTATGGTCTTCTGCCCTTAGGGACCATGGGAGTCTTGCGTGGTGGCGCTTGACATATCCAAAGCTTTTGACCGGGTTTGGAACGCGTCACTGCTCTCTAAAGTTCTCTTTACAGTGGGTTTCCCTTCTCTTTGCTTACTCTGTCTAGTGTTTCTCTCCGATCGCTCTATATCAGCACTCGTTTATGGAGCGACCTCTTCCTCCTTTCCTGTTCATTGTGGTGTTCCGCAAGGTTTCGTTCTATCTCCAAACTTTATTCCTACTTTTTCATGCAACGATCTCCTACGCTGTACTCAACTCTTGTTACTATTATGTCCGATGATCAAACCCCTCCACTCTTCTACTCACTTCAAATCTGCTCCCGTCTTTTGCTTCTAGATTGCTCTCGTCTTCAGCTTTGCGTTCTGATCCTATGGTCGATCTGGATGGGATTCCGTTGTGGTCACCGCGAACCTAGTGCTAACGTATTCAATCTTGTAAAAACTCACACTTCTCCTTACATCTCCCTCTCAACAGACAGCCATCCCAACTTTCCTATTTCCTTCCACGGCTCTAACGTCTAATCCTGTGAATAACAATAACATTCTTGGTCTTAACATAAAAATAAGTTGTCTTGGAAACCTCATATTTCAATGATTGCTGTAAAAGGTGGCCTCAAAGAAACCTGGGACGTTCTGTTCAGGTTCTGAGGGAATTTTTTTTCCTCTTGCACAGTTGCTCCAGTTATATACGGGGCGTTATTCGCCTTGTATGGGTACTGCTTCTCACATTTTGGGGGGGCTCCGGCTCCACCCTTGTATCTTGGATAGGGTTGAGTCTAAGCTGAAGAGACCTAATAAACTGTCCCCAGACTTTCAAACTCTCTGACCCTCTATCTCTGCGATGTGACGTTTGGGGGCACTATCTCTTTTCTATAGGTACTTCAACGGTAGATGCTGGTCGGTCGAGACAGCGTAGATGCTCAGGGGAGTTGGCCGCTCGTAATTCCACTCCATATGGCGCCTCGCATACAAGGGGTGCCATGCTCTCGCAAGAATTTTGCGTGAGTATTGAGAATCCCAGACTTGTTCGTTGTGGTGCCCCTTTCTTTCCAGCTACTTCTGTTCTGTGGAACACCTTGCCTCTGTTTTTTCAACTATATTTAATCTTCCTCTCTTAAAGCCCAACGTCTGCGTCACACTGAAAGATTGCCTAGGTTGGGTTGGGTGGGGGTTTTCGCTTGTTTTATTTTTCTGACCCCTCCTTGAAAAAGGGCTTCGGACCGTGGTGGTGGTTAACTTGTAAAAAAAATATATATAATATATGTTTACTAATTTTTTTTATAATTATATATTATATATATATATATACTATATATATATATATAATATATATATATTATACTATATAAATATATATATATATATATATATATAATATATATATTATCTATATATATATATATATACATTATAAGTATATATAGTATATATATTATAATATATTAGTATAATATAGTAGTATTATAGTATATATGATGTTATATATGTAGATATAGTTATAATAGCGGTTAATAGTAAAATATAGTATATAGTAAGTATATATATATAGTGAGTTAATATATATATATATAGTAAATAATATTATAATATATTATATGATATAATATATATATATAATATATTAATGTATATATTATATATATAATATATATTATATATATATATTAATATATATATATATATATATATATATATATATAATATATATATATATATATTATATTATATATATATTATTGTATATATATATTATATTATATATATATATATATAAATTATAGTATATATATTATATATAATATATAGTATATATATATATATATAATAATATATATATTATATATATATATATAATAATAATAT
>JABUQX010127965.1:20000-32500 GCA_015478945.1 Trachelipus rathkii
ATCTATTAAAACCATTAAAAACTACATTAAAACCATCAAAATAGCATAAAAACCCATAAAAACAAAAAAAAACATTGGTTTATTTGGTTTATTTAAAAAAAACAATGGTTTTTGTATTTTCTAAAAAACCATGGTTTTTTTCCAACCCTAGAGAAATGAGTTATAAATTTATTAAAATGAATGTAAATAATATTGAAATGAAAATATAAACATTTTCCGATATTTATTTGAAAATAATTATTTTTTTTTGTCGGTGAACATTTTTGAGATTAAAATATATTTAAGACTATTATAACTACCGTATTACTATTTAAGTATACCAATAAAACTTTATGTATCGAAATAAAAATTAGTTTAATAATGGTTCCAATAGGGATTAAAATAACACCGGCCAACATGTAGCCAATATGCTTCAGAATGCAAACCTGTTGATATAATTCCTGATCCAAACTTTATACATTGTTCAATGATCCAACTCAAAAATCAGAAGTAGAAAATCGTATATTTCAGAACATTTATTTATTAGCAACTGAGTCCCCTTGTAGAAATGACAAGAAATGAATTCACATTTCTAAATATTATTTAATAATTTGCCGTGTATTGCATACTGCTTTATATGATTAAATATGATGTAAAAGTTCGAATGTAAAAATAGTGCTGGAAAGAAGGACATTGACAGGAAAATAAATTCTTTATCATTTAGAGTAAATACATATATATAGATGGAAACTTTTCGTGAGGTAACTAATACTCTAATTGAACCTATAGAACTTGCCTATTTATAACTTTACTTCTAATCATTAATTCTAAGATATATTTAGACTTTAATTATTTTTATATATATTACCTAACAAACTTAACCTAAATTAAACTTCTATATAGTAGATTTTATATTTACTTATCTAATTTCTCTTATTTTCTTAATATATATTGTCATTATATATAGCTATATTTATTTAAAAAAAAAAATATATTTTTTATTGGCCACTATTATACGTATGTTTCAATTTTATAATATATTGAACTAGTTTTCTATGGGGAGTTGTATAAAATAAAGTTTTCCTATATAATATATATTTATTAGTTTATAAATTTTAATTACTTTTTCATAAGATATCTTTGCGGTGACAATTAGTAAAACCAATATTCTTTTAAATTTTCATTATAAAATTATATATCTGGATATAAGACAATACTCATTTTAAAACAGAGCTCAAGAACAAATTTATAGATTTTGGTAATTAGTAGAAAATTTTCATTAAAGATATGTCAAATCTAAAATTTTATATATAATTTAATTTTATAATGTAATTAAGGATTAAAATTAAATTTTACTATTTAATAATAATTTAAGGTGAGTTTTTATACTATAGGTAAAATTCCTCCGAATCTCTGATACCAGTTACGGTTCAGGTGTTCAGAGTCTCTCATCGACATAGGCTGAATCTGAGTGACATTATACATGGATTCTACTAAAGTCTGATATTATAAGTTATTTTGACTCCAACCTATCTATGATGGGTGGTAATCAGGTTCGTGGATGATCAGAAAATAAGTTCCAGCATAGGTTTAAGCCTAGTTAGAGATATATCTGAGGAATTGGTATGACTCTTCAAAACTTGAAGGCGCAGTGAGCCTCTTGGGTCTGGATTATATGCTGTATATATCATATACAACGGAGCAATCTCTGGTGCTCGGAGAGACTACATATTACTCGCACGCTTTCAGCATAGGAGGCAATTTTGTAGGTGGACATGCAATAATCGCTCCTACAATATTTCATTAGGGATTGTAAGATATAAACAACTACTTTTTCTGCTAAGGAGTAGTTCTTGTCAAGAGACTCATTGTGTTATACGCAACTACAACAGACGTAATCATTGGAGCTGATTATTTCCAATGTTGGGTGTATATAAATGTCTTCCGAGATCGGCATAGAGCGTCCCAGCTTTATGAAGACATTGATTCTACTGTTATTAGAGGGTAATTCTAGGATAAATACGCACAAAGGTTAAGTACTTGGTTTTGTTTGTAAATTGGTAATATATAGGAATCTCTTGTCTTTGAAGTTTATGCCACTGAATTTGTGAGTAGAGGAAGAATAGGAAATAATCTTCTAGATTCTTGTTGGGTGTTCAAAACAATTTATTTAATTTTCTAAAGTTTTTTTTATATATAATAATATTAAGATACAAAAATGGACTGTATGAAAATATGCTAGAAGTTAGATAATTGATGAATCCCTTAAGGTCATAGTTATATGTTATTTATGTTTCTATATTTACCTCTTATTGTCTTGTTGAAAGTTATCGCAACGATTATTTAACTAAATTAGTCGCGAGAGTCACGGTCAGACATTTTAGCGCCTTCATTTCATGCCGAGTTTAGGTCCTATGATATAGTGTTATATAGTAAAGTTAGTGTTTTCGCGCACGCATAACCAATAGTTTTGTCTTGAGAGCGGATAACGTGTTTATAAATTGTATGAGATGCTGTAGATGAGTGCGCATAGCTCTGAATCATTCGCAATTCCTAAATGAGCGGGGCTGCCCAATTCATGAATCCATATATACTATGAAATGAATATAAAGATTTAACAATTTTTTTTATTTATAACTCTAAATATTAATCGTCATGAACAATAACAGTAGAAGATGATATATATTGCACTAAAAATATAAACTCTATGTCTCATTTATTATAATTCAGTACATTTTTACTCACTATATATGTCAATCTTTGATATTAAATTTATTTTTTTTCCCACTGAATTTGTTATTCCATAGGCTTAGGTCTTATTATTATTTGATATTTGAGATTTATAATTAATATAAAAGGAGGCAAGAAATTATATATTTACTAATCTACTTATGGTGATCTGTCTTTTAGGTCAGTCACTCCAAGTCTACAAGAACGACAGAGGCAAGTCTCCAAGTTTAAATAACCATTTAGGCTATAGCTATATAAAGAAGATACATTGGGTAGTTATCTTATTAAAGTGAAATTTATTTATACCATAATATAATATACAGATCTATATTTGTATGTATTTATATATTTAATTTTCAGTACTAGTTATAGATGAGAGATATAAAACTTAACTAGATTGTATGCTTTCTACTGATTGGTACTATACCATTATCCTATTCAAGCAAGTATAAATCATCTGTAATTATATATTATTATTATTATTATATTATATTTTATTTGTAATAGTAGTGATATATTTACTATTCATATATATATATACATCATTATTATTTCTTTATTAGTATTCTTATTTGCTTTGTTAATAGTCAAAAAATATATTTTGAATTATATAATACAATTTTATTTTTTAATACAGCATTAAATCATTTGTGATATTTATTACATGGATATAAATAATTTATATAAGTGAGTAAAAATAAATTGTTGTCAATAAATTTTTTTTTAAAAATAATAATAATATAATAATTTGAAAACATTAATGCATATTCATAATAAATAAATATAAGTTTAGCCACTCGAACTCCTCTTCGCATATATATTTGTGTGTTGTGTGTTGTGTTTTTATATGTTAGATGTTATATGAGTGTTGTTGTGGTTTTTTTGCGTTTTACTGGGTGTGTAACGGTGAGCTTAATGTTGTGGCACTCTGGGCCACAGGGTGATTAGCAAATCCTTCATTGGACTAGAGAATGATACTCAATAGGGTGGAGGGTCCGGTCGCTCCGTGAAGCTCGCTAGGTGTTGGATATTTCATGTATCTCACTAATGTCAGTACGTGTAATTATCTCACTAATTTAGGATATATATCGCAGATGGGTCCAGGTGGTAAGATAGACTGGTGACTTATTTTTATTTTTCGGGGCTTGTCATATCTCCCTTCTACTATTTCTGTTTCGGTGGATGTCACGTTTTGCCTTAACCCCAGTCTTGTAGTAGATAAAAATGAGAGATAGTGATAATTTATATTTTTATATATTATTATATTATAATATATATTATATATATGATAATATTAATATATATATTATATAATATTTAATATATTATATATGATATATATATATAATATATATATATATAATATATTATTATATATATATATATTATATATATAGTATATATTTTGTATATTTAATATCAGCAAAGGAATTAAAATGATTAGTTAATATATATGATATTGCATCCGTTTATAAATGCGGATACATTATCAATGAAATTATTGAAAATCTTATCATACCGTATTTCACATCGGTTTTGAACACTGTATCTGATATAAAAGCTGCGATATACATAGAAGGCGTTTAATAATTTAAATGGAGTGTTGTGTGGATGCTTTGTGAGATGCGGATTTTAGAACAAACGGGTTGAATATTAATTAACTCTAAATAACAATATAGATAATAATACCTAAACCATAAAGAAATAAAGAATATGCAGATTGTGGTTCTATTTAAACTTTATTGTGATAAGAGATAGTGAAGATACCTCTCATGATCTTAGTTGAGCTCATCTGACTTATGAGTATTCCAGTAGGTTAAGCTTTGCATAAAGATTTATTTCAAGCAACACTTGAGACTATGAAAATATGTGCAGTAGAGTGGTTTGTCTTCAAGTTTTTGTTAGTTACACTAAAAATAAAGGAAATTTACGGCACCTGCGAATCTTTTGCTGCTCAATAAGTGGAACTTCGGGTTGACCACATAATTAATTATCGATAATATTACATGCACATCTCTTATCAAATCGTTCGTCAGCAAACCTCTTCTTATTAAGAAGATCACGTGTACAAGTTTTTCCTTATATGACGGTTTATAAATATTGTAGTACTAATCGTTCCTTGGTCTTGAAATATCACAATTTTGATCTCGTTACGTCTTGCTGGAAAATATGATCTACTCAGGAGGAAAGTAAAACATAGCAATAAGCGAAAGATGCGATTGTTGTTGTAGTTTACATAAAGAAGTTTGTAGTTTGAAATCCACTAGTAAAGCACAAGCTATATATGTAACACGAAACATCTTCTGTTGATGAATAAGAAATAGTAGATTCTGTTTTAATACTTTGGGATGAATAATTTCAGTCTCGACTGATATTATACAGGTCATATTTCGTTTACGAGCACGCAGGATCTGATTGATCATCTCACCGAGAGATATACTTTCTATACATCTGTAAGTCATCTTACACACAAGATAATATTTCGACTAATCCTCATATTTATTTATATAAGAGTCACTCGAATAACTAAGCTGATTAGTCTATTGAGTGGCTTCTTATCTTTTAGCACAAGGTTTTTAGAATATGCTAGACTACATGGGTAGAATACATAGACGTAAGCTCCGTATAAAATAATTACCTATATATTGCAGATTTACAAATATGAAATCAGATATATATATCACATAATATTAACATTTGTAGTTGCCAGTGGAAATTTTTAGAATATTACATATGAATCATGAAGGATTATGTAAAATTATGAACTCTCATTTTTGAAAGCTAACAATATTAATTTATCAACAATAGCAATCCTTCTCTCTAGTAATAATACACGGAATTAAACCCGTAAGTTTTTCGCCTTATAACTTATAGTGATGGAATTAGGTAATGAAAAGTTAACAATGTTGATTCAATATTTTCGTACTAGAAGAGGAATCAAGAGAGTAGAATTATACTAAATCACTATGGAATACTTGGCAGCTACGCTTTATAGTGGAGGGAAGTCTTTGTGTCCCTACTACCTTATACTTGTATAATATGCTAGTACACTCCGATTCTTTGTTAAATAGTTATATCTCGTATTTTCTCACATTAGTGAGGGTGTCGATTTTTGATAGCTTTAAAATAAAGTTCATCCTTTTAATAATTCAGATCAGCAATTTTCATATGTAGACAAAGTACACCTATTTCTAAAATAACGTATTTTATGAATAATGATTAAAAATTGCTGATGATGAAATTTCATATTTAATAATTTAAATATATTATAATAATAATAATTTAAATAATAATAATTAAAATTAATTATAATATAATAATTAATAATTAATATTATATAAATAATAATAATATAATTATAATAATTAATTAATAATATAATAATATTAAATATAATAAATAATTTAAAAAATATATAATCGAATATAATTAATATTATAATTATAATGCAATTAAAATAAAAATGAAAAATTTAACAATAAAAGATAATTTTTATTGGAAAATGAATCCATAGGTAACATGAGTTCACTTATGTAATTTAACACAATAATGATTATATTATATAACAAGTGGAAAATGTTATGGTTATTGAAAATGTAATTTAGGAAAGTGGGGGTGAGCTCAGGGGGGAGGGTAGCGTGTTTCGTCAATTGATGCATGGATATGGAGTATGTAATAATACTAATAAGAGGGAAATTCTAAATACACTTTAATGGTTAAATAGAAGGTGATGATATTATGTACTCTATTAGAGTGAGTGATTGAAGAGAGTTATAGAATGGACATAATTGGTAAGTAAATTGATATTAGATGATAGAGTGTAGTTAAATAAGGAGGGGTTTTAGAATAAAGTAAAACTAAATAATTAATAATAATAACTAAATAATGAGTTAATATATGGGTTATAGTTGATGAGACAAATATTCCTCCTGGTGTGTGTAGAGTTTTAAAGTTTAGTAATAGTGATAGAATGAATACACTCAGAATGAACTAGAAATAATGAATGTTCATGAGTTTTAATTATAACTTAATGACGAATATTAAAGTTGAGATTTGGAATTATGAAAAGGGACGGAATGATTGCAGTGTAGTAGGAAAGTTGTGAAAGGCAAGGAAGTGGATGTGCATAAATATATAAATATCGGTGGTAAGTTGATGATTGATATAGGGACATAAATTTAGAGTGTAGCTAAGGAGTTACAATGAGAAGTATGATATTGTAACCAATAATAATAATTGTAGTTAATAGTATTAAGTAGTAATGTAGTGAAACTATAATTTGGAATAAGAGGTATAAAGATCTTTAATAAGATATAATGTGATTATAGAATAGGTGAAATCAGTAATTGTGAGTGGATGTTATAAGGACATTGTGAGATAAATGAATAAATAATAGTAAAGGTGGAATAACAGAGTTATATTATTTATGAGTGATATCTGAATGGAATGAGATTTCATCTACATAATTTCAAATGTGAATTGGGAGCAGCATACCATACACTCTTATATACTAATATCGGAAGAATCCTTTGTACATAATAACAATAATAATACAATCAATGGAAAATGTTATGCATATTGATAGAGTGAACCCTGCTAAATATTAATTAGATTCAAGAGTATATAATTAATTAATTATATTAAAAAAATTAACTTATTAATATAATAATTATTAATAATAAGTAAACTAATAGTAAAATAGAAATAACTATCACTCAAGTAAAGTTATGTGTAACAACTTATAAGTGTATAGTCAATATTTATAGTGTTACGCATATTATCACTAATATCTCAGATGATATAGATATTATCCAAATAATTTACAATAGGTACATATATATATATATTGAGAATAGTGACTAATAATTATAATAAATGTTATTTTGGTTCATAATTTTTTGTCTATTAAAAATATTGTCAATTATAGAGTATGAATGTAGAATTGTTAGTGAAGTATTTATTTATAATATCATTGAATATATTGTAATTATTGCTATTTTTCATTGTTGTTGAATTTTATTTGGTGAAATAACTTTAATATAAAATATACCAATTAAGTTATAATAAGTTTCATTTTAATATAATAATATACTATCGTACATAATAGTAAAAATGTTAAATATATGATTATTAAATATATAATATAATATTATAATGATAAATAATAATTAAATTAAATAACGATCAAAAACTAACAGTATTAATGATTATAAAGCCTTCTTCTCATATTAATATATATAATCAATTATATTAATATAATAATATACAGTATAAACTATTAACTACTTATATATATTATATATATATATAACTAATAAATATAATAATAATAATGAAATAAATATATAAATAATATTAATATATATAATATAATAATATTATAATAATTATTAATTAAATTAATAAGATTAAAATTATGAAAATCTATATATTAATAAATTATAATTAAATTCAATAATAATAATAATATATAATCATAATTGAAAATGACAATTAAATATATAATTAATAATAAATATTAGTATAGTATAATTTCAATGTACAATAATTATAAAATTATTAATAATTTAGTAATTATAACTTATAATTAATTGCAAGTTATTCTAGAATATCAATTGTATAAAGATGACATATATTTATAAATATATAATAATAATATGATAATATCGAGTGTATTGGATTAAACATTTTTTGATAATTAGGTGTTTTATTAATAGAGTCAATCTCATTAGGGACACATATATATCTAAAATAGTATAATAGGTGAAGTTATTATAACGAGTTATCAATAATTATGTCTTGCACAGTTATGAAATGTTTGTATAAAGTAATGAAACTACAATAATATAAATCTAAATTACTTGTACTTCTTGAGAAATAATCAGTCAATATAAGTGTGCATAATATAATTAATAATATATTAAATAATAATATTATAATATAATAAATAATTATAAATAATAATAATATTAATATTATTAAATAATAATTTATAATAAAAAATAGTAAATATTTAATATAATCATAATAATCAATAATAAACAATATAATAAAAATATTTAAATATTAATATATAATAATAAATAGTTAATAATAATTAAAATTAAATTATATATATAAATTAAATAAATAATTAAATTAAATATTATATATAATTTTAATTTAAATTATATATAATAATAAATATAATAATAATATAATTAAATTAATAAATTAATAAATAAATAATAATTAAATAATATTATGTAAAATAATAATTATAATAATAGCACACCAAACGGAAAGGTAACGGCATTGTTGCTAATGTAATTTTGCCGCGAACTCTAATTACAAGGAAAATAAATTAAATGAATAAAGAAAATAAATAATTAATTAATATTATTTCTTACATTTATATCTCTTTGAATTTAAAGAATATAAAAAATAAAATAGTTAACAAGACTACATAAAAGAATAAAATTTTAATATATATTTTAAACATGTTTAGTGTGATAAAATACTAGTGTATAATTGAATTAATATATAGGTTATTTTATTAGTAATGATATAATAGATAACGATAAGGAGTCTATAATGGATACAAGATGGGTAAGCAGGAGAGGAATAGTATTTAGAGGAATATAATCGATAATTTATATATAATTATTTAATCTATTTTATCATAATAAGATTAACACAATAGGGTAAAATCCATCCAAATAACTAATACCGTGGAGGGAGAACGACACGAGATGGAAGTACATAATCAAGATACTCACCCATTTAATCTGTCACTAACCATAGTGGCACTCAACTCCCTAAAAGAAATAAAATAAAATAATTATCTATTTTGGTATAGTATATATAATGAGGTAAAATAATACATTATTATGACATAAATCATCGCCTTACTCTCAGTTACATATGACTTTTTAAATTCTAAGAGAAATTGCATAGAGAGTGTGGAAAGAGAATGTATTATTGAGTGAGTGATACTTGGCTCTAGTACAAGACTAAGATGATACTATTTTAGGTGTTAGTTAGGTAAAATCGTATATTTACCAGATATAATTAGTAAAATATATTTTTTGACATAGTTACAGATGTGGTGGAGGTGAAATGTTCTCAGATTTAGTGTCTTTAGTTTGGACTGGACATTCATACTGAATGTTATTTTTTTATATTCTTGCTGTAACGTGGTTATACAATGGGTTGATTTTTTCGATCTTACTCATGTATGCATTTTTAATGGACCGCACGTATTTATATTCTCGACGGGAGAGAGTCTCTAGTCGGCGCTATGTATATGATATTTTGTTTCACCTCCGCGATTCGTTTAGTAGTTGTAATTTTGCTTTGTATCTATAAGGTATGTGAATTTGTGCTACTGTATAGTGAATTGTTTTGTTCTTAAAGTTATTGTTTTGTACAAGTATGTTGTATGGTACAATAAAGAATCATTGCAAGTATAATTATAAATAATAATTAATTAATTAATTTAAATATATATAATAATAATTATTAATAATAATATATTAATAAATTAATAATAATAATATAATATAATAATAATATAATAATTATTATATAAATAAATAAATAATAATTAAATTATAAATAATAATAATTAAATAATAATAATGTTTTAAAACCAATATAATTAAAACCCTAGAAGGTAAAAGTTGGTAAAAATAAAATAAAAATTACTTTAAGGAATAGGAGTTAAGTATAATATATAATATATATTCATCACTGGTAAGTGGACAAAATTATACCGGCCCGGCTCTTGCTCCGGTCGGTTTCAAATCTTGAAATTATATATCTGGCTTCATTATAGCTTTACCCGTATCTTTTGGATATATATATGGGATTCATAGTTCTATATAATTAAGTCAGAAAAGTTTAAGTGTATTTTAAGAAATAAATATCAATATTAGTTGGGATCTTCTCTGTCATGGTATGTCCGAGTAGCTTCTCGCGAGCTAAAATCATTGTTATTCAAATAAAACTCTCTCTACATTAGATTCTGAGCTACGCCAAAATATTATAATCTAAGAACAATACTATGTTTTTCTTGCTAAAAATTTTTTTTGTGACTATAATTTTATATTATTAAGTATTAAATATTGTGTAAGAGATCAAGATTCAATTCTTTCATCACTCTAACCATATATAAATAAAATAATGACTAACAAAAATTTTTTTTCTTTATATATGTGATAGAAGAACTGGTAATGTAATAAATCTCCGCGTTTTATTTTTTATTTTATATGAATTTTGAAGAATATATACAATATACCGATAAATTTTCCCTAACACTACATTGATTGAAATGTACAGTACATACTTCTCTAAGATCTTCTTATAATGTTCATTACTGTGAAAAAAATAAGTGAAAAATAAAATAATCTTATTTAATGTCTAAAATTAATATATAGATTTTATGTGTATGTTTTGAGACATAGTTCAAAGAAGTTTCAAAAAAATTTTTATAGGGGTATAAAACCAGTCATCTGGCATGGGCGATAAATATAACTTTGTGTTTTAACTATTCTCATTTACGGATTTTTGTTGACTTCAGTCAGAAAGATACTAATAATCTTTATAATAATAAGGAGTAGATATTGTCTTACCCGAAATTAGTCGGTAATAAATATTCTATAATGTATTATACGTTTCTGACCGGGCTAGCAATCAATTTGGACAAATTAGATCATAGTATACTTTGATTTGGAAGAACAGATTAAATTAAATTTATTTACAGCTTCATAATTTTTAAATTAGAATGCCTAAGCTAAATATCATATATCAATATTATATATCTAAAATAAACTTGAAATATAAAATAAGTATTAATGAAACATTCAGATTTTAATAAATTTATCTCAGATAATAAATTAAAATATAATATAATTTTTACACTATTATTATACAAATATAAGGCATACTTAATATATATCAGTATAGGTATAAATCAGATCAACATTTCCATAGAATTATGAGTGCACAGAAAATAATATTTTTAAATAGAAAATATTATAATAATTATTAAACTATTTTATAAAATTTACTAATTTTAATATATTTTTTGAATATAATATAAGAGGAGGATAATGGTACTCCACTAGGACATTATTGTTTAAGGCTGATTTGGGTAGAGAGCGAAGAAAAAAGGCATTATACTTATGTTACATAAGATAGAATGTAAAGATAAATCGTCAAGTTAAAAAATAAAATGTATGAAATTTTTCTTATTAATTTATAATCGTCAATTCGCGTGTTCTGTAATCCTTACACTAGAGAGAAGAAAGATATGTATAGAAAACATTAAACAATGTCTTTATAGTCCACATACCTAAAAAAATACAATTTATTAATATAATGAACGAAATAATTAACTTTTGTAGAAGTTTTTTTACCAGTTTTTCCCATGGCGCCCTGACCGTTTTTTACCTGAAAGTGAACTTATAACTTTAAAATAAGTTAATAATTTAAAAATCTATGAAAATGTTAAAAATATTGTGAATATGCATCGTGAAAATCGAAATTCATGAATTTTTCTAATATCGCTGAGAGAGTTTAGAATTTTTTATCATTTAAAAAAAAAAATTTTTTCAATGGGGGAAATATTTTTGGACTTATAAGTGTAGTTATTAATGTTAAATTTTGATATACATCATTAAAATATATTCAATTTACTACTTAAAAAAAATTCTCTAATTGAAAATATTTTTATTTACAAAATATTAGCAATATTCATTGGATTCGGTTTCCCCCCATCTTTTATGGTATATATCATATATAACGGGTAT
>JABUQX010127966.1:0-26472 GCA_015478945.1 Trachelipus rathkii
ATAATTGGTTTAATGTATATATATTATATATGATATTCATATTATATAATAGTTAATATATATTATTATATACGTATAATAATTATAAATATAGTATTATAATATAATACTATAATATATATATATAAGCTATTATAATATTATAGATTTATATTTGTATTAAATATATAATATATAATAGTATATTTCATATATTAATATAATTTATTATATATAATATATGGTATATAGTATGAATTATAGTAATATTACTATGAGTTAATATCTATATATATATATATAATTATATATTTATATATATTAATAGATATAATATAATTAATATATATAATATATTATATATATTATATCAGTTATTATATATTTTATATTTAAATAAGTTAATATAATTATTTATTTAAGAGCTAATAAAAAGATTACTTATAGTTAGTATATATTAACTATCACTCACTAAGATGTATTATATTATATAAGATATATTATAATTCATATATACTATATAAATATATGAATAATATAGTATAATAGTTTAAAGTATAGTATAATGATTAAGTACCGTATTTTGTACTCACTGAGAGTAGACTTTACATTATGTATTAGTTTATAGGACACACATTATTCTTTTAATTAAATATTTTGATAATAAAATATGAGTAATAATATATAATAAATATATATAATATAATAATATATATATATATATAATATTACTAATATATATTATATATATAGTTAATATATATATTACATAGTATATATAATATTTATATGAATATATTAATATATTATATATATAAATTAGTAATATTAATAATCAAGTAATGATATATATATTATAATAATATAATAGTAATAATGAATTAGAGTATAGATATTATATAAACAGATATTTACGAGATAATAGGATTATGGTATATGGGTTATTGAGTATATAATCATAACGCAACTATGAAGAAGTCATCTAGGTGTAGTCCTTAATTACTATCATAGTATCATATAAGAATGACGTCGGCTACGTATATATATATTATATATTCAGACGTGAAGATATATATATGTGATATATATTATATATATATTAAATTAATAGATAATAGTTATAGTGTATACATAGTATTATGTATATAATATTTTATTAATATATATATATATTTAATATATGATAATATATATTATAATATATCTTTATAGGTATATATATTTATATATATTAAATATTAACTAATTACTTAATATATATTATATATATTAATTAATGATATATATTAATATAAATATGTGAAAATTTTACCCGAGTTTCTTACATAGATAAAATCTATTAATTGTAGACTATATGTCATTTAACAACATTAATATAGCGGTCATCCGCATATATATATTGTAAGTACTATAGAATTCATATACTCATAGATTGGTGTATAATTTTTTTAGCTTTCTAATTATACCAAGAGATTATAAATATTACATTAATAAATTAATATATTATGATTACTATAATAGGTAGTAGCGTTAACTCAGTCGAATTTATGATTTGGTAGAAAGATAAGTAATATTAAAGCATCCATGACGTCATTGCTGCTGTTGCTCGATTGGGATCGTAGACGTACGTAGGGAAAATTGAATATTAGATTTCTATAATTAATCATATTTTTTTATAAACCAGCTTTAAAATAAATAAGGGATAATCATTAAGAAAAATAAAACTAACAACAGGATATAAAGTTTACCCCTTTCGGGGTTGGAGATATGGGATGAGAAACTTAGAAATAATATGTTTAAAAATAATTAAATCACAAATCTAATATAATAATATTGAAAAACCGAAAGTAAGAAAGAAAATAGTTAAAAATTGGCACCTATAATTCAGAGTGGCTCGTGTCACATTTAAATTCTCTTTATTATTTATATCATAAGTGACAACAAAATATTGAAATAATTCCATATAAGTAAGTTCCTTTAGAGATGTTCTAAGAATATATCAATAGATAGAGCTCTCTTTTTTATACATCTCTTCTACAAAAAATGAAACTTTAACAAATCACAAGAATTTATCTCAATTGTGTGTTTCTGTTTCTAAAAAATATGTTTATTATTACTACATGAGTCACTAGTATAAAAAGGGTACTTACTTTTATGAGGAATAGATTATATTAGGATCTGATAAAAAAATAGATTAAAGTAATGTTGACGCCACTTGTCCTGTCTTTTTGGCTAGCAATTTATATTCTTACATTTTTTAATCTGAGTAGTGAGTAGTTCCAATGTGTATGAGTAGATTGAGATATATTTGTGTTTTAAGTAATAGTAGGTGAAAATCATTGTATGATTAAGGATGCTAGGATGAGGGAACCAAGGGATATAGTCCACGAGAGGAAACGTAAAACTGTATATCGTCAGTTATAGGTATATAGGTAGTAAAGAGAGAGGAGTATATATAATAGTATGAAATATAGTTAAGTAAGCGTAAGAGAGCATCAAGTAGGAATATGGCTATATCCTATATTAGTATAGAGACGAGAAGTTTTCCTATTATATACCTGAATGTAGTAGGCGAATTAATGTACATCCATCACATTTAATAGTGTACATTATTATTCTACTTATATATTATTATATATAACCGTTTTTAATTAATGATAGTTATATAGTTTAAATATGTGTGTGGTCGTAGTAGTGATGTATCCGAGGTGATGGTATTTCCATAAAGGATTAACTTAATCTTGAGAAAAAATACGAGAACTAAGAAGGAAATTTAAAAATTTAATTTAAGAAGGAAAAGTATAAAATTTTCTTGCAAGTGACAACCACAAAGATAAAGACTACTATAATGAATGTTAACAGAACTGTTGAGAATAAATTGTTTTGGTAGAAAAGAAATTATTAAATTTTTTATTTAGAATTTTTTATCTAGGGTTATTTGTATTGGAAGAAGATAATGATTAACTCAGTGTTGAAATTAATAAGAGTTTTTTTAATTGCTAGGTGTAAGCATTTCTGAGAAACATTCCACATAGAGGACTATTCACTAATCCTACCTTAACTGCAGCGCATCAAAGGATTGTGTGAGGAAAAGATTTTGCCTGAGATTTTCGATATATAGTAGACTAAAAAATTTCACAAGTTGAAAGAATTTTAAAAAACTATATTAAATTAATATTCTCAAAAATGACAGATTTATTAGGTTCTCTCTCTCTCTCCGCTGATCATCCTATCTCTCTTTCTCAATCAGAATCATCTCTTCTCAGTATCGGCTCACTCGCCACCACTACCTAATCTTCTCTCTCTTTCTCCTCATTTACCATTTTGGTCATAATATTGGAAAGATATATATATATTAAGCTCTCTCTGTTTTATTAGTTAAGTCTATCATAGAGTTGGAAAAGATAGGATGAGCTTAGCGCTCAAGTCTGGGGTCATAAAACGGGAAAAAGATAGAATGAGCATAACAGTCAACTCTGGGTATCATAAAGTTGGAAAAAGATAGGATGAGTTTAGAAAAATCTGTTCTATAATAATGTGGACATAAGAAATAGAAGGTGATGGGTATCAATTTATAATTACTTATCATTACAAGAATCACCGTTAACATAAATTGTGAAGAAAATTATAGATAACTATTTCTATATTAATATATTAGGTTTCGTTTATCATGGAAATAGTAAAATAAAATAATGATGTTTTATGTGAGTAAAAATAAAAAGTTGAAAATTACTCTTTGAAATGTATAAGTATTTGTCTATACTCACAGTTTATAACGAATATTAACATAATAGTACCATTATTTGCCATTTCTAATTTATTTTAATTTTTTTTATTTATTTATATATTACTTTTTGATATTCACATCATATCTAAATTTAGGTATTTTAGAACATAATAGATGTATTATCCTTTTAATAAATTATATAGTACTTTATTCATAGAATGTCCTAGAAGGTATTTATGTAGTTTCACTCACACACACGCACACACAAACAGACACACACACTCAACACACGCATCTATCAATTATATATATATATATCTATATATAACTATATATGACAACATTAAAATTTTTTAAATAAAGGATAATTATTAATATTAGCTATATAATATAATATTCTATGATATATCGAACATTGCAATATATTTCGGCTTGAGAGATTATAATACTCATACATACTTATAGATAAAATATATACGATTATCTAATATATACTACTATAACTAAATTTAAATATATATATATTGAAAATCGCATCGCTCATTATAAGTAATAATAATGAATAGATACATAATAACTTGAGAGTAGAACGAATATATAATAATAATATAATAATATATAAATCAGAGGCTTGCAGCTCTTAAGCATCAATAAAAATATAAGAAAAATTAATAAATAATGAGAATAATAAATAAATAAGAGTTAATAAATAAAATACTAAAATAATATGATAATATTAATAGCGATAATAAATATAATAAACTAATAAATAATAAATAATCTAATAATAATATAATATAATAATTCATAATGTTTATAAATGAAATAATTAATAATGATAATAATGATAATAATGATAAATTGTGATATATGTAATAATGATTATAATCATAATAATAATAATAATAATTTTTAATTAATATAATAATAATAATAATTAATAATAATAAATAATAATGAATAATATAATAATAATAATAATAATAATAATAATAATAATAATAATAATAATAATAATAATAATAATATAAGTAATAATAATAATTAATAATATATCATAATCATAATAAATAATAATAAATAATATTAATAATAGATTAATAATAGAGGGATAATAATAATATTTTTTGAAAATTATATAATAATTTAATTAAATTATATAATAAATAATAACTAATAATAATAATAATAATAATAATAATAATAATTATAATAATAATTAATATATAATTTAATAATTAATAATTAATATACATAAATAATAACTAATGAAGTAGAGACATAATAAGTAATAATAAGTAGTAATAATAAATAAAGCGCTGTGAATACATAAGTAAAAGATAAAAAGGGTAAGTAATCATGAGAATCATAGATTCCATAATCAAAAGCTACTCAGCCCATCATAATCGATAAGTCTCTAATCCATATATCATAATCATAATCATTAATCATAATCATTATTAATATTAAATATCAATAATTATATTTAATGAGCAATGCAATAGGTTTATTAGTAATAATAATGATAATGAATGAATGATACTGAAGAAGAATAAATGATAATGATAATGATATGATAATGCGATAATTGATAATAATAATAATAATAATAGATAATAATAATAATACACTGAAATATATATCACAAATCCACAATATTTCATGATTTCTTATAGTATGTTAAGTAAAGAAATAATACATATAATAATATAATAATAATTAATAATATAATAATAATAATATAAAAATAATAATATAAGTAATAATACAATAATAATGACATAATAATAATCTAATATTTATATATTAATGACTCAATCTATATTTAATTAAATAGATGACACTATTAATATTAATTTAATCTTTCTTGGTATTCCATTTTAGTGGTATAAAAAGTAAAAAAAACATCTTGGAGAAGAATGCAGAGACAGAGAAAAGAACCTTGAAAAGAGTAAATCGAAGGCCTTTTCTGCAATCGCTCGTCCCGGTCCGATATAGTATCGGTTAACATCCTTTTAAAGGGAACGTTCATATATATATATATATATATAATAATATATATATATATATATATAATATATAAATAATTATTTATATAGTATTATATATATATATATATATCATATTGTAGAGTGAAAATATGATGAGGCTGGTGGAACATGTCTCGAGAATAGGACTGTATATATATATATATATATATATATATATATATATATATATATATTTATTATATATATATATGTATTATATATTATATATTAATTATATATATATATATATATTTATATATATATTAATATATATATATATCTATGTATAAAATAGTGTCATATTTAAGTAATTATATTATTATTAAATATAAAACGTGAATGTTAACTGACTGACTACTTTTCATTAGCGAGTTGGTATGGTAATACTTTAATCCATAAGACACATGTTTCTCCAGTGTTTCTAAGGTAGAGTGACTTTGGTTTGTTTAAAAATGTAGCTGCGCTGAGAATGTTGCATGATTGTTTCTCAAATGTGAAAGAAAATATTTGGTTTAGCAACAGCTAGAAGCGGATAGGGTCAGCATGGCAAGAGAGTATGGAGGGTCGCGCAACCGATGTGTGTCTGAATTATCTGTGACGAATTCGCAGGTGTATTATCTTGATGGAGTTGCTAAGATTTTTCTTCTCACAATTCTTGCTTTTACGCCGCTCAGCATCGCGGAGGTGACGCATAACATTTAAATAGTATTCTTTGTTAATTGTTTGGCCTTCTGGTGCGCACCATGATGCGCAATTCCACGAGTATCGAAGAACACAGTAAGCCTGACTTTGTTTTGGCTGCTCACCTCTTTTTTTTTTTGGCAGCAGGGATAACGAATGTTTCCATTACTAATATTGAACTTTGGTTTCTGGGTAATACCCAGAAACCCGTCTCATCGCCAGTTATAAAAGTTTTGAAGTTAGGGTCAGTTTTTATACATCCCAACATGTTCTCTCGATCGTTAACAACTTTTGCACAAATTTTGCTGCCACTCTTTTCAGACCCAGATTGTAAATATACAGAACCAACCTCCCTCCCGGATGGTTGTCCAACGATCCTCCATGACTAATGTTTCCACTTGGTGAATAATTTCATAGTTACGGCTTATTGAGGGTCTACCAGACCGCTTCTTATTTTCCACTGACTGGCGGCCATGCTTTAAGCGATTGAACTACGCTTTAATGCGCGTGACACTCATTGCATTATCTCCAAATACTTGTTGAATTTTACGAATAGTATCAGCTTGGTTATCCCGAGATTTTGTCAAAATTTGATTCACTATCGCTGCTCAAGCTTTTCTGCCATTTTCAAACTCCTAAAATCCGACTAGCACCCACTACAGTGAATCTCTGTATGGCTAACACACAATCCAGATACTGCAGGTTGATTATATAGTTCACATTAGATTTCTTTTTAGTTCGTTCAGGTAAGAACAGAGAATGTATAGATCACGTGGATTTAAGGAAGGAATCTTTCGATTATAGAACGGAATGCCAATCTGTTAAACGTTCTACCCGAAATATTATGTACACAATTCCGAAATATTTGTCATTGATTCCTTTTTTAAAAGAATCTACATCTGGTACTTTACAACGTAATAGTTTTTCTGGTGGACCACAAGGATACTTCATTCGTTTCTGTAAAAAAGGAGAGAGAGAAGTGTAATCCAAATAAATTATCTTTTTACCTTCAGTAGGGGGTAATAAAGTACGAATGGCTCAGTACGGCCTCCAAGCAATGAATTATCTATTATAAGTCTATTGTTAACAGCGTCATTGCTTATACGCTGTACATATTCTTTCACAGTCACATTTTTATGATATATATAGTGATCCAGGATCTTGAATTGGATTTCCTTTTTCCTACACTTAACCATTCCGCAATTCCATCCGAACAATCACTTGTCTTTCACTTCAAGGACGACTTTTAAATTAACGTCTAAATAATTACTCTTTGTACTACTGTATTTGGTGTTATTCATATGCATTTATGATGATGTCACCAGCATGGGGAGCTAGAGTTTGGTTAAAAAAAGTAACTTTAACAGATCAATTATTTAAGATTGATGTAAACTCCAGCTAGATTATGTTTGTGTTTCCTTTAAATTATACAACTCTTTTATAAGCTATTTTGATCATATTACAAAATGTCACTAGATTGCGTAGACATGCGCTTTCTCAGCATATATAGCCACACTATGAATAACATTAGACCACATGACCTGCTTCCATATACATCATTTTCATATTAGCACACGTATTAAATCACCACTCACCTCTCACGTATGCATATTAGAGAACTTATTATTCTTTAAAATTGTTAAATGTTTCTATAAATGGATTGGTTCGCTCTCTCCCATCTACGCTAGCAGATAGGTCTTGTATCATAGAATCATATGGCAATATATTCACTTGCTCTCTCATTTAACTTCTTGCTGTCGCTCCTTATACAGTTAGGAGGATACTCCATGATCTCACCACGAATTAGGCTTACCATTCACAGTGAAAATATAGGTTTTATACTGTTGATTGTGCACTCTAGCATACTTATCACTCTTATTTTACTTTTAATTTATAAGTTTCTATCAAAAGTATTAAGAAATAAAAAGTATATTTTTCACTCTCTTATAGTAGGTTCGATAGAAACCATTGTATCCTTACATTATTGATAGCATAAGAAAATCATAAACTGTAAAATATTAGCGTAGAGATAGACAAGCAGGTTAATGTTACGCTCAATAAATCAGTGCAGTTCCACATATATCAAAATCTTTTGTATAATCTAAACATTCTACACTAAATACGTTGATGACAATGCAATTACAAATGTTCATATAATTCAAAGAGGAACTATGCTATGAGACGATCTGCGCTTGGAGTATTATGCAGATATTTCGCAAGATAACATTGTGTATCATATATGAACAAAAATAAATTACATATGCTGCGTATTTTCATTTTATTCTCAAGGCCATTATGACACTCGAATATACAGTAAAAACTCCGTTTATATGCCTAATAAAATCCGGGTCAATTATTCGTATTTTAACAGTCGGGAAACACCTATTTTTAGACAAAAAGTTTGCTAAATGTCCGAGAGAATAAATTGACATTGATACCCTATTCAAAATCAGAGCGCAAGATTTTCACTCAGGATAATATATTGAAGAGTAATCAAGGGAGAAGACAGGGCGCGCTGATATGCGCGCCGGGGCATGATGTCGATATATAGTCCAGATGATCAATTCCACAAACGTCACAGATTTCTTTGGCAACTGTTGCGCGGTGAAGTTTTTGCCCTCATCGGTCGCTAACAGGCTCGGGAAAAAGCACATATAATTTGTAGTATCTCCTAAAAATAATATTAAAAGTTATATATTAACCATACGTTAGAACCCATTGAATATTCCGACACAATGATGTTTTTGATTTAACAAGAAATGTTTGTTTGTAAAAAATCTACTTATTAAGTTTAATCGGCTTTCGCACTAAAGCCTGCCCGAGTAGCTTTATTCATAAAGACTCTGCATCAGAGTCAGGAGAGATTCGAGATTTAAAAACGGGCGGGCATTGGCATAATATACTGTGAGTAAATAATGCTTTACCCGGCAGTAACCCGACCCCGTTTATGTGTTTGGCGTGCAATTCCGTGCCCAATTGCTCGAAATCACGATTGCTTTGAATTTGGGCTTTAAGTGCTCGAGTCAAATTACAAGGGAAGCACAATAATGTGTGCTCCTCATTACATGAGGGAACGACTAGCTTATAAAATTATGTGATTTAACAGCGCTTATGAGTTTATATATCTTTCATCACTATTAACCTATATTATATTTAATACGTCCTCTATGTACGTGGCCGCATATGTTTACAAACATTATATTTACTCACCCTTCCTTAGTCGGTGCTCATTCATATCAACATATTTAATTGCGTTTATCTTCATATAGTTATGGTAGCTATAATATTCTATTATTTTATCTTCATCGTCCCTTTTAGCTCATTAAGTACCTACTTATCTTGTTGGTAGGTTATTCGATGTTCGGTAATAGCTATATATTTAATATATCAATAACCTCTGAGACTCTTTTTAACTTCTTATTGCTTATATTATATCATAATCTTTCTTCCTCATCATCCATTATATCTTCTTTACTTACTTATTTTTTTCATTTTATCATAGAGCAATTAATTAATTAAATGGTTAATATTAACAAAGTTAATAAATAATCCGGGTTACAAAAAAATTATTTATTTAAACTGATTATTTTTTATATGCATAAAATTATAGCTTTTTATAAATCATAAGTTTTAAACTTATAGCAATTTGACGATCAGATAATACCTATATTATATTTGTGTTGACCAAGTTTTGGCTGATATTTTAATTTATTATTCTTATACACGCTTTATATTAATTTCATAAGATATTATAGATTATTTATAAGTAACTAATATCACTCAAGCATATCTAAAATTTATACTAGATTACATTCGTGGCATTTACAATTAGAAGATCGTAATATGATTACTGAAAATAGATCCTTTACATTTGCCATCTATAAAACATATATATTATAGTCGGCATACTCACATAATGTTAATACACTAAATCCAATGTTTATTATGGGCTATGTTTATTAATGTTGAATAATGTTACATAGCAATAAGTACTAAATAATATATATTATCACCTAGTTTTATGTAAAGGTCATCTTATAATTTTATTTATATTCGGTGTTTCTCGTACACACATAGCCTTTATATTTATACTTTTTATTCATTACCTGTTCATATTTCTGGTTTTTAGGTAATGATTTTGTACATAATGATACTGTCTCATATAATGCCTTAGAGTGGATGTATTATATATATTCGCCTTCGAGATCTCATGTTTCGTTGTTTTGTCATTATGGAACGTGGTTGTTTATGAGGTGTCTAGCCTTTTTTAAAATATATAATGGTGAAATTTTCCTCTAATTTCACGTTCCATCTATTTTCCCCTCACAATAATCTAATCAAGTTCGCTGTAATGCTTTCAACAGTGATAACAATTGTATAACAAAAGAAAAAATCAAGAGCACTTAACATTATATAATTCTCATGCATTGTTTTTCAATAGCAATTTTCCATATTGTCAAAGATAGGATATTAGGTACTCAAATAACAACAAGGTTGTTAATTATTCTATACTTTTTTTCCATTCTCGCTTCTCATTATTCTTTGCAATGATATCAATTTTTTTTCTCTAGTTGTCTATTCATTTTTACGTTCAACTAATCAAATTACACCTAACTAAGATTAGTAAGTGACCCTATAAAAACTATTATATACACATATTATGCACAACACATATATATGACATTCCAAGCCTTTACCTTTCTCCACTATCTTGAATATTTTATGAATCTCACATATTTAGAGTATAAACTTTCTTCGATTATTTTGTGGTTTTCTAGTTTTTGAGCTATAAAAACTAGCTCCATCAGATACGGACTCATTTCTTAGAAAGGTGAGATCTTAGTTAGGAAGAGCGAGTCTGCGTAGGGGCATGGAGCGTATCCTTAGGGACAAAGTAATCGAACTTCTTGAAAGGCCAAGTGCTGAGCACTGATCTATATAAGGGTCCTCGTCGGTCATGCTAGGTTGGTCTTAATAAATCTAGATGTTTTTCAATCGCGCTTCCCTCCAATATGCTGTCTTATTAAGATTATTTGCACGGCTTAACGCACCTATAGTATATATATATATATATTATATATTGAGGAACACGAAACACATTCGTAATGATTTATAAATTTTAAGGCTCACCAAAACCTGGGCAAAAAGAATATAACCATAACCTGAATATTGAAAAAGATATACTGTAAACGTCTATAGATTTCGGCAACATTACTAATTTGTTCTATAAGTACTATCATATGTGAAAATTTAATATTATTAATTAAATGTAGATAATTATCCCGGTATACAGAACCTTTACTTCTCCAAATGGATGTAATATTATTCTTTTGGGAAGGTTAAGGTAATTCAATAATATCACGTCTCGTTGACTATCTTCTTAATTAATTTTAGAATTTTTTTTTCAAGAATGCGATTTCGCATCTTCATTCACTGGACTCCCTTTGCTTCCACAACTTTAATGTGTCATTTTTCATATTACAACAACAACCATCAAATCAAACCTTCTTGATTTCAAAAGTTGAATAAATAACTTTCCAGAAGCGCATCATAAACTAAGCTATGGGCTGTGTTTATGAGATCATCTAATGTATTCACGTCCGCTATTCTAGGTAGGAGCTCTGCATTCATCTTGATGAAGAGCTCGAGATCTTCTTTTCCTGAAATTGTATACGTATGTGCGGTGGGAGAGAAAACAGATGACGCATTGCGCCGTAATTTAAAAATGTTAATGGGTTTACCACTGCGCACTTTGATATATTTTATCTCAATTCACTTATGTAAATATATGTCATATTTCCCATGTATGTGTAATAGATTATATTTAGATGGACATTTCTTATTGTTATTAGAGCTAATTAGGTAAACACTATAATGTTAGGTTTAAAACTACCATTTGTCTTGAGCATTATTTCTAGCAACATACAACAGATAACGCGCTACAGTGTATACTGAATATTGCATAAATTATATCGATTCCATAACGGATTGGTTTATCAACCTTTACTGGAGCTTGTCTCTAAAACTCACCTTACAGTTTACCTACACTCATGAATATAATCATAATAGTGTTACAATGGGATATGGAAGGACTTAATTTTCGTGTGCCAGTATGTTGCCTTTTCTTCACTAGTTCGAAACTTATTATGTCCTAACTTAGATTTGAATCTAACATCATACGAAATTTAATAATCTTATATAAAACTCATTTCACCAACATAACGATACTTATAATTTATGATGTACATCATATGAATGATGTTAATTGATCTACAGTGGTAATCTATAATCACATAATATTGATTTTGTTATTGAATTTATATATAATTACATAAAAAGATTTATATTTTTAATAATTATATACATTGAAAAGTTAAATATTACTTGATTAATGAATTACTTGATTAATTAATAACTAAGACACATTTCGAGTGTCATTTTGGTAAAACTTAACATAAAATATTTATAACATCAAAATAATAATTAAAGTATAGAATAAAAATATATTTAGTAATGTAGTGAAAGTTTAAGTGAGAAATGGATTGGTCCTAATTATAATGGCAATAATAAAAACAAAGATGTGTATCATCAAGTAAATTTAGTGAGAAAGAACACCCAAGTTGGTGTATGTGTGAATAATCTCTAGAATAGTTAGGGTCTTTCTATTAAGTGGTGAAACAATTTGTTTTGAGTGAATTCCTAAAAAGAATTCAATTTTTCCAAGCACTCACACCTCTTCATATAAATAATGTGAAAGACGCTGGAATAGACACGAGTTTTCTGACAACTGCAAAGATGATCTCCTGTCCACTCATATGGATGGTCTTTGACATGATAAAGTAACTATACTCATCTTTTGAAACGGTCTATTGTATTTAGTTAGGGAATGGGTAAATTTGGATTCGGTGAGAAAGGTAAAGAGATACGAGTAAGTGAGCGTGGGGGGTTGTAATACAATAGGATAGATAAAATTTATGGTTACTCATGAACATGAAGATAAAACTGAAAATAGACAATTTTTATCCATCTATACGCACAAATGGTCTAGCTGGACAGTTCCCTTGCTTTATATGATATTCTAGATGGTGGATATAAACATATATAGAAGTAGATTCCTCACACAAAACAACGGAAGCTAAAGACATACCAGTTGCGTCATACCCACATTTGGTCTATTATTGATTTAGAGGGATATCAAGGTTGTAGATATATACAGAGCTGATTGTTTTAATTAATTTCTTCTCTCTCAGTCTCATGCACTTGTGAATAATTGATTCTTTATCCTGGTTATATGTATTCTATTGTAAGGGGAAAAGAAAAAATATAATAATTCCTCATATTCACCTCCAGTAGAACTATAATATTTATACATAGTATGTATCAGACGCACTGAAACATGATCAAGTTCAAATACTCTTAGTTTTTTCTATTCACAACATAATCAATCGCATATATGATATCATAAATTAGCTAAAATTGTGACACAAATTTGAATTTGTGTACTTACAATACTAGATTATTTCACGTAACTATACATAGATGCAATAACACGTTATAAATAATACATTATATACTTAAGATATTATATTTAAAAAGAAAAGAACACTCGCACGATTCAAGGTTAGAGAGTTTTGCATTTCCAGAATAATTAGAGTATGAATAGACTTTGAGCAGTCACTCTTGTGTATCTGCTTTTCTTTTTCTACCTTAACATATAAAAATGACTTGTAATATTTTATTAAATCTTTGCGAACTTCACATATATGTCTAGCTGTGAGCTAATACTTCTGTGTCAATCGCACGCTCCGAATAAGTGACATTGGGGATACTCTACTATATAAATCCCTCGTTCGCCTCTACATGAGTCGACCGCGCTCTTCAATTGGAGATACTTTGACTATCACATCTTTCTGCAAAGATTTATTGGTTGGACTTCTATTTCTCTTGGTGTGAGAGGTATAGCAAAGATAACCGTATATTTATCCCTCTGCCACTGTTAATGTAATAGTCCAGAATAGTTCAGTCACATATAAGCCATAACTATTAAAACATAATAAAGATAATCCATATGTGAAAATCTGATTACCTTCAGCTAGCTGACTTAGGGTAGTCGATGGCCTTTCCTATAATAGTGAATCCCTACAAACATAAATATACCCTTTCTCCGTTCTCAAAACAATAAACAAAATAGAAAAGAGCAATTAGTTGACCTGTGCGAACAAGTTAGGTGTAAATATTAGTGTCTATAGAAAATCTATAATTCGCCTCTAGATCCTATGCAAAAAGAGTAGAATTACTCCTCACACTTAGATATAAAGAACCTCATTACTCTAGAATTAAGATTGGACCACGATACTAAATATTTCCCCTTTTTGATTACGCACAAATAAGATATTGAAATGTTCTTGCCTGTCGAAGTGTAATCCTCTCTGCCTCCTCTGATATCGAGCAAGTCTCCACCTTTCTGAGCATTGCTCTGAGATGTCTTACTTAGATAATAGTCATATTTCAAATTGATACTAGCCAATTGACGCTCGCTAGAAAACTAGTAATTGAAACATGCCTAGCAACTTCTTTTGACAGAAGTCTTATAGTTTGTTAAGCGCTGGTGTAAATTTATACTGAAGTTGAAGGTTTAGTAATCGCATTCCTAAGACCTATTCGTTAATATCAAAAGTCTCTAGAATGCAATAACTATTCGTTATCCTTTCCTCTCCGAATTTCAATGTTCTCGCAAAATTCGTAGTTATATTGTTCTATGACGGCGAAAATATACTCTAGATATCTTTTTTTGTTCACTTCTCACGCCTCATTCAAGTTTTTTAGTTCAAGTGCATAGATCAATAAAATTCTGTGGTAATCTGAGAGCAATCACTGCTTAGCTTTTTCGATAGACACTACGTTTCTTGTCCCACTTGCCGTGCATCGCAATTGAGTGAAAGGTGGTTAAAGAATTATACATCCAGAATTTGATGAGTCCATAAAGCATGCATTACGCAAATTAAGTTTTGTTAATATGGAATGTTACTATTTAAGGTGAAGTTATTGACTTATTATATTGGTGTCCATATTATTTCTGACCACTTCACTTTATTTATAAATATAATCAATCTAATCTCCTTGATTACTGTATTTATTGGTCAATGCTAACCATTATAATAACAATTGTACATTTTCTCTCATTAGAAACTTTCTAGTACTCAGAATATATTATAATGTCTCAGATGGGATTTATAACTTTATGGCTCTTGTTATTAAAGTGTAGTTTGATGATTATTCTATTAATCTTATTATAATTATTATTATTTCTCATTTAAATCTCTATATTATTTTCTGAGTTTATTAAGTTTGTGTTTTTCAACTTTCTTGAATTTTGTGTATTTATGGTAATATTTTCTTATAAATTTTTTAGCTTTATGAGTGAAGTATTACAGCCATCTTTATTATTATTGTATATGTATCTTTTATTTTGCTTAGGAAGAAATATTAAGTTTGAATTCTAGTAGCTGGGTCTACTTAATAACTTATTTCTATTTCTCTATTGGAGATCAGTTTTATACTAAGCTATTATTTAGTTGCAGAGGTATTCGAGGTACGCTCTAATGAACTCGTCGAGATAGGATATGAAGTTTGATTTTATTTAATTCACTAAATTAAATATTATGGGGGGGTTGAAACTTTATAACTGTAATTTTAAATGAATGAGTATTTCCAAAAGAATTATTCCTTCTAATAAAATTCAGTGTGTCTGTTGATTTATCTATATAAAAGCGATTATTATTAATATGGTTATATTTTATTACTTTATTATTGTATATTATATTAATTTTTATTCATAAATCTATATATATTGTACTATTTGTTAATATCTTGTGGAATGGACTCTTTAGAGTTGTTAATATGTCTATTTTAAAATGTCGTTATGACTCTTTTGATATATAATGTTAAATTATAATGAATTTAATTGAACTGAAAGTTAGACAGTTTACACTCCACGTTATCTATGGTCATTGTACTTTTATTATATATAATTATTAAGTTAGTTTAATCCTAGATTCTTAAAGAAGAGGCTTTAAGTTTGCGATGGGAAAGTTCTATCTCACTGTAAGTTTCCTCTATGAATTAGACCAGAAAATAGGTAAATAGGAATATTATTGAGATTATAATTTTAATATAGTAATATTTTAATATGTATTTGTAATTTTATTTTATTATGATATGATTACGCTCATACTTATTGTTTCTTTTCTGTTAATTGAATAAGCTCTATTTTGATCTAAATGACAATCACTTAAACATGGATATATTCCTTCCAACTTAAGTATATATGGTTATTCTCCACCGAAATTTTGATGTTTGTTAAATATTTACTGCCTTGTGCATTTATAATCTTAATTGCAATGTACAAATATTTTTATGTATAGGTTCTTATTTATTCCCATTTCATATTATGTTTTGTGAATAACTTCTCAGTTTGTGAGTTCAGAAAGTAAGTATTTATTATAAATGTATAATCTGTCTATGTTGGTAACTCAGTTTGATTTTCTTTGGCACAATTATAAACACTTGGTAAAATAAGTCGATAAGTTTAATTAGGACCCTCGTAGTTAGAAGATTGACTCACTAAGGCCGGATGATGTTTACCTGAAAAACGCATTATTATCTAACGAAACTCAGCCACCATTATTGATTTTTTAAGTTAAGAGATTCACCTTAGCCATTAATCTTTCACATCAACGAGACTCTGAGTCCTGTATGATGAATAAACTGTCCAATACGCTAGTATGCCCTCAACGTGCTTAAGGGACCAGCACACACATAGCAAACTAATATTCTCAAATATCGTTAGGGGGTGCATAGAATGTTATATGATATGGAATGTGATTGGAGTGATCATTGTAATATTATTGAGTGTTGAGAGATTTAAAATCGTGAGAGTTTATTCATCAATACACATGTAAATAATATTTATATATATTTGATCATAACTGAAAAATAAACCAGCAAGATATATTTAATAAGTAAATCAAGAAACATTTCAATTTAACAGTTAATAATCATGAGTCACCACAACGACACCTTTTTACATAAACATCAGATTTAAATTAGTTCAAATGAGATCAATTTATAACTATAGAATAATAATATATGATTAAAGAAATATTTTAATAATTTGAGAAAATAAATAAATCAAATACATGAATGACTTAATAAATCTAATCAAATACTAATGAATATAGTTTGCAATACTATATAAATAGAATAAATGAATAAAAATTACATACTATTATAATAAATTAATAATTAGATACTAATAAGTGAATGGTAGATACATTGACTGACAAAATTTAATGAATAGAATAATTAATAATAGAATAAATTTTATAATATAATATACAATCAATAATAATTAATATTAAATAAAAGTGTGTACTTTAGGAGCATATAATTCTGCAACTAGAAAACAGTATTTTACCCCTTCTAGAAATATTAGAAGGCATTTTACTCAATCTTATAAAAAAAGTACCACAATATCAGAGATATGATTAACATCGAAATCAAGTTGAGGTGAATAATTTGCACGAAGATCACTCCACATTTGTAATTAAACAGGAAATTCGTGATAAAACCCAAAGATCTTGTAAAAATAATTAATTTTTAATGTTTGATACTAAATTAGGTGTTATATGCTAAAAGATGCATACGTGAGAGAAAAGAAAAATTAATAAGAAAAATAAAATTCGGCATGGTTAGGTAGAAACAAACACAATGCACCCTGAAAAAGACTTGAAATCGGTAACTCATGGTTCAACCGCAATAGGATGCGGTATCTGGGCGACGCTCTTCGGTCTCAACTAGTCTAAGAGATCGTTTGCATGTATGCAGCTTCCTTTACGTCCCGTGGTCTTCTTAAAACGTCGTCGTCGATGTTGAAACTCTCTGCAGAATATAATACCATTGACTTTTTGAAGAGGTGTGAGCGTAAAAACTTCAATAAAGCTTAATGCACACTTGAGAGCGCGAATATAAAAATACAATAGCTCTCTAACACAGAGTTAATCTAGTATGATCGAGTAAACGTATTCTCGCCGAGATATTGTCTACGTGACATTTGTATGGCTGTCCGGATATCTTTCTGATCTCCTGGACCCTCTAGTATACTCAAAATCATATATATGTATAAGTATTATTATTATAATTGTAAGGCCTAATATTGTAGGTTTGAGAGAATATCTTTGGAATAGAAGTCCTAAATGAAGGACCTTATATACCTTAATAGATAATGAAATGTATTATATGTATAAATGAGAAAAGTATGGAGTTAGTTAACAAATCCTATCCTGTTAATTACCATTAATCTACTGGGTTTATATACATGACATGATATTTGAATGTATGTAATGACATAGCATGAATACTTAGTTCATTAACTTGCTCATAATACTTGTATTATTTTTTTTAGATTTGGAAATATATATATTTCTATTATGAGCCTTATATTTATATATACTAAAAATAATTTTATTTTTGGCCTCATCCTTTATACCATACCAAGGAGCCAAGTATAAAGAACTAATTATAGAATATGACATCTAACAATAGACCTTTATGCCTTATGTAAATCATTTAGAGAACATTAAGGAAATTATGATTAAACATGATTTTTGATACACTTAAAAAATGTAAAATAACACATGATACAACTCCAAAGAAGCAGCCCTTAAAGAAACCGTATATTTCAAAATAACGTTCTTGAAAATATATAAACTTTAGTACACTCTTTTGTCACACCAGCAAGAAGGAGGCAACTCCAAAAGACGCACCTCAGAAAACGGAGGAGACAAGTACAAGTAACGCCCGAGGTAAACAAGAGAAGTTGAGTTCGCAGAGCATCAATACAATATAAAAATACGAAAATTTAAATAGAGTTATTGACCTATCTTTCTGTGAGAAGCACATCCATTTTGTAGATCATCAATGCAAGTTTAACTACTCAAACTTACTTATGAACACTCACAGAGAGGAACCAATAGATAACATAAAAACATCAGTACAAGGAATACCTTTATTCATAGCTTACTTCTAAAAATTAGCATAAGTATTTGTATTTGCCAATATAATATATATAATTCCTAATTAATAACCGACCTCTAAATTAAAGTTGAAGGGTTAAAATAAGATATTTTATACAGGGTCACAATATAATAACTTTGATTCAACAGCTGTAAATAAACTCAAACGATCTCTTTATGTGAGATTTCCTTTAAAGAAGGAAATTATAATTATGTTCTTAAAACTCTAAGCAAAGATTATTAATACGTATATTATTATTGATAACGAGTGATTTAATAAATAGATACTATACAAGAACCTCATTATATCTTGCTGAATTATTCTACTGATGTTGAAAACTGATATTCTTAATACCGTATACTCTATTTCATTCTCACAAATTAATATAACAGCTTCCTTAAAGTGAGCTCATGAAATCCTAATATTTTGCCTCTGGCGTAGCCTATATATTATCTACAGTATATACCTGACCCTCACTAACACTATACTTAAACAAATGGCAGCATAATAAAATTTACGGCTAATATTTATTATTATCAGACCCATTTATTTGACTATATAATATATAAACACCTAAATTATAGTAGCTTGTTTTTCACCTCACTCTTAAAAACTAGTTGTTTTCTGGTGTTATATTTTCACTGTTTGAACTTGTTAATGTATCATTCTGTTATATATCAAAGAATTTTCAATTTTTCAAATCCATGTTTTTGACAATTTTCATATCAAACTTTCAGAATTTTTTGGGAATGACTTAAACTTGAAATATGCATGAATGGGTCCATTACAACAATTAGCACTGATGATTTTTCGATATTTTTGATTTTTGTGCTCGCGTTGTCCAAATTTCCAAACTCATTTTTTTTTTAATTTGAAAAGGTGAAAAAAATTGACATATTTTTTTTTTCTTACTCATCTGATCAACATCAAATTTTCAGGGCTTGTACAAATTTCAAGATGTATCTTTTTTACTTAAATAATTTTTTTGTATACTATGCTTTCAGACATCCTAAGCTATTATATACTATATGATATATAATACTCATATACATATATATATATACTATATATAATATAATATTATTATATATATATATAGAAATATATATATATATTTATATATATAATATATAATTATAATATATTAATAATATTCTAGTATGACGTAATCTTACTTAGGTAGTGGAGGTGGAGGGTGTGGAGTTATATATATAGTATATAAGTAGTATTGTACCTACATCATTTTTTTTTTATGAGCAGGGTATATAGTATATAAATATATACTTATATATATACTATTATATATATATTATGATATTGATATTACTATAAATATATATATAGTGATCAAATATACTATCATATATAATAGTATAGGGTATATATACGGTATTAATATATATATATAATAGGGTTAGAAGGTATAGTAGTAGGTAGGGGTAGTGAGTAGGTGATATATATAAGTAGTGATAGGGGAAGTTCAGCGCTATAGGGGTGATATATAGGGGATAGATTATATATATATATAGGAGAAGAGAAGAGAGAGAGAGGGGTGAGGTAGGCGCTCTCGCAGCGATAAAAAGTTACCGGTCGGTTGGGAGTGTTTGTAAGTTGGGTTCGTGCGTATCTCTTGTTGCGTTCATATACACATTCATGCCGTTCCAGACCACATTGGTAGGGCAGACACCCAACTTTTAATGTGCACGAACAGCATATATAGAGTAGGTAGATATATAGGTAAGAAGTTATATTTATATATATAGTATAATAGGGGTATAGTTATTATATATAATATATGAGTAGTAAGGTATGGGGGAATGAGTAGTATATAATACGTCTAGGTCGGGGAATAAATGAACTAACATTGTAGCTTCTAAACAATATCTTAACAAGACATAAGCCTGTCGGCCGTGGTGAGGAGTCCGCGTAGGTGTGTGGGGAGAAGAAATTGGGCCCCACAATCAGATATGTTCCTGCTATGTCGGTAAAAAACGGGCGACAAAAAGGGACGGTAGTAGTTTGGGTATTGGCTTGCCCACTAAAACACTTTTTTATTGGCAAGAAGGAAGAGAGGCGATTGGGATTGTTTTATTTAGAACGGGCAGAATTTAGATGTTGCCTCGCTGTGACTGAAAATAAAGATGAAAGGAAAAATAAATGGTGTGGTGTGGTGTGAATGTGTGTGTGTGTGATGGAGTGAGTTATGGAAGGATTGAAGAAAGGGGAGGGGGGAAAGAGAAGCGAGTTGCCAATCTGATAAGTGCACTTGTGGCACAGAGTTATGGATAGACTTTGTTGTGTGAGTTACTAAGAATTCTAATGGGTTAAATTTAAAAGTTTGAAAAAGGTCCAAGGTATGTGTGGCGCTTGTAACATATGGTTTCATCTGAGGGTAATGTTAGGGGAGTTTTTTTGATTTTTTTAAAGGTTTAATTCTGAAATGATGTGTTTTAGGGATGAGGGTGAGTAAAAAGCCTTCAAGATTGATTGTTTTATGGGGTGACCTTTAAATGGTTATATAGGTGATACAAAAAGGGAATGGTCTTATAACAGGGCGTTTGGGGTATCTGGAGAAAAGATATTTTGCGTTAGCAGAGCGTGATTGATTACTCTTATGAGGAGAGAGGTATCGTGTTTTAAGTACTGTTATTTGAGAGAGCTATATGTGTAAGCAATAGCTATGCGAGAGTTATTTTAAGGTAAGATGGTATCGAAGTGAAAAGTATGATTGATTTTGTGTTGGTGAAGAAGATGTATGTGATGGATGTTAAATCAGTTAGAGAGTTGGGGAAATAAGAAAATATTTGTTTGCTCGTTTCACCTCCATCACGCAAAAATGTTCAACGAGAAGTTACACAAGCTGCTCAAGGGAAGAAAGCGTTGGCGGAGAAATCTAGACTCCCAAAATGGTAAATTAAGAGAAATAAGAACAACAAATTCTGGGAGCGTGAAATGAATTCGAAGCAGTTAGTTAGCAGATGCAAAAGAAAGTATGTGGATGGTGTGCTAAAGTAGGAAAGTAGGGAATGTTAACAGTGAGTGGGTGAATGAAAGGTGATGCAGCAGTTAAAAGTAAAAAAAGAGAAGAGTTGGGGTTTCTAAAAAGGGAAAGAGTGTACTAAAATCTCAGATTGAGAAAGTTTCAAAAAACGGAAACGATTGTTTGGAAATTTATATAAGAAAGGAAAAAAGGAAATACTAAATTAAGGTTGCATATATAGAGAAAGAAAAAAAGAGGTATAAATGAAACCCAGTTTGGCAAGAAGGAATGACATGAAAAACTTATAAAGGGAATCAGCAAAGCCTCAATTCTGGAAAGAAGCGACGGGAAACGTAAGAAATGAAATAAGGGAAAATTCCTGCTTAAGAATATGAATAGGGAAAGGTGGCTTTCCGTAACTGAATGAAATTACGAGATTGTGAGGGGAGTGTGGAAGGAACACATGAAATCTGCATAACCATAATATTGGGCAAGTTAAATGAAGAGGAGATAGTGAAGGTGGTGTGGGGGTTATGGGTGCCTACGAAAGGTAGAGTATTTTGAAAGATGGAGGTCATTTAGTAAGGAGGGGACGGTAATGGGTAGAGGTGGAGAAATAATTGGAAGAAATTTAAGGATATCTGCAGGTATAAGATGAAATTACTGGGGTGAAATTGATCAAGAATGGAGGCAAGATGGTGACTGATTAGATTTGGATTTGGAAGTTTGTGTAACAAAGCGTTTTATGGAAGGTATATAGTTTCGAGTGATTGGAGAGAGCAGTAATAGTACCCTTATATAAGGGGGGTGTAAGGGGGTTAATAAGAATAACTTTAAATATACATTAAAATATAACTGGAAGGAGGGGATGAGGGTAGGAGGGTAGGAGGGGGAGGAGAGGGTGGCTTGGAACTGTAGAAATCATAAGGGAATAAGTTTATTGGAAGGTGTTGGTAGGGGAGATGATATGCTGGGTATGTTTTTGGTCGAAAGGAGGGGTGAGTCGAGTGACTGACAGGATTTGATGTGGTGAAGACAAAGGTGCGTTTTAGGAGTGCTAGAGGAATGGTGTGATGAATCTTTACACTTGATACAGAGGATGATTTGGAGGAAAAATAGGGAAGAAGAGGGGAGGTGAAATTGGGTGAGTGTGGTAGAGTGGTTTTATGGATTTGCAATAGGCGAATATGTGAGAAGAAATGAAAAAAAAATTTTAAAAGGGAAAGGTCCATATCCTGGGTCAGTTGTGTGTGTGAGTGAAGATGAGTGGGTGATTGGTGGGTGAAGCTTCTGGGGCTGAAATGTGTATCGAAGGTATTGTAATGACGATAATATTGAAGCGTGGTGGTAAGAAATAATGGTCGGGAGGCCGATTGGGTTGTATGCATTGAATGAGGTGGAGTTTGAGGCCAGGGATGTGTTTTTCTTGTCGATTCGGATTGGTTATATGAGATGATTCTATGAAAGAATTAGAGTGGGGTTTGGCATGGCAGCATGGTGGAGATCTGGAGAGAGAGGTCAGTTGAGAGGATTGGTAAGAGAGATTGTTGGGCGAGGAGGGGTGTGGGGCGAAGGAGAGAGGAAGTTTGAAATTAAACGGCATACATAAGAGTAAAGGTTATGGTTGTGAGTGAAGACAGGTCCCTCGGTGTGAAAATATGTTAGATTGGGTGAGCAGCTGGAACAAGTGGTCTGAGCTCTCTCACAATATTTAGGATAATTATGCCATGGATGAAAAGGGGAAAAAAACGGATGATGCGAGTGTAGTAGGAAAATTTGGAGAATGGCACGAAGATGATGGCTGTTGCATTAAAGTCGTTGGTGGATGTAAAGGACTTACGTTTTTGAAGTGCGCTAGGGTTCTGCATGAAAGGTATGTTGTTACCTGTGTTAATGTATAGTATTGAAACTATGGTCTGGATAAGAAGGTTATAGAGTCTAAGAGTAACAAATGTGTTCAAGGAGGCGGGAGCGAGATGCGTGTGAGGGGGCGGGTGTGGTATGTGTGGGAGAAGGAAAGTTGGGAAGGATAAAATGGGAGGAATGAACGTATTGGAGATTGATGTGAGTGTTGGAAGCAGGGATAAGATGAGAGAGAATAAGTTGAAGTACCGGTTGAGAAGAATGCGGTTGTGGTGCATGGTGGAAGAGGATGATCGAACAGGTGCATTGGTGGGGTGGTAAGGTGTGTGGTTGTAGTTGGGTGGGTGAGTGTGTTGGAATCGACTTCGCTGGGAAGAGCCGAGAAGAAAGGAGGTGGAGGGGTGGGGCTCAGTAAAGGAATGTCTGGAGGAGAGAAAATGTGAGGGTTTGGGCAGAGGGCGAGAATAGAAGGTGCAGGTAATAGAGAAGAGTGGGGTGGTCAGTGTTTTTGTGAGGTGGGGTAATGAGTTTGGTGCCCACGCGTGGGGGTCGAAGGGGATGAAACCCCGATGCATTGGGAACGGAGAATGCCATAGTGAGGGTCCCCGTCGCGGTCCATGAAGCTCTTGGGTGGAATTTTCTGACAGATTGTGACGAGTTCAGACTAGTAGGTATAAAGAGGGCACGGTAAGGCTGGGCTTTTGGCTTTTTGGGACTAATGTCCAGTAGGGTGGGGTGCTTCGCGTGGGAGGCTACTTTCCTTTTTCCGGGTGGGTGCATGTCAGCGAGCAGCGCTTACCCAAGAGTGCACTTGGTTGGGAAAAGAAGTGTTAGATGGGAAATTAGTGGAGGTAGTGAGTATATATATATATATATATAGGGGGTTATATATATAAGTATATATATATATAGGTATATATATATAGTATATATATAGTGGGAGTATAGTTATATGATGATATTATGGATAGGTGGAGGTATGATAGGTATATATGAGTGAGGTAATAGGTATAGTATGATAGTATAGTGTGGAGTATAGGGTAGTGAGTAGTAAGGTAATATATATATAGTATAATATTATATATATATACTATATATATAATATACTATATAAATTAAATATATATAGTGAAATAGTATATAATATTATATATAGTATATATTTAATAAATATATATATTATATATATTATGTAACTATATATAGTATATAAATATCAATCGCAGTGGTGATAAGGTATGTGGACAAAATATACCCCTTAAGTAAATGTTCACACTGCTGAGTATTGGAACTTGGCCGCCAAACAAGATGTCCGCGTATGTTTGACGGTACAACGCCTCAAAAAAGGGTAACTAAAAATGAAGAGAGCGGTGAATGTTCCTGGTAGTGGAATATACCACCTCAATCGCAAACAGAAACCACGAGCACTCTTCCCGGTCCTAAACTCGGGGCGTAGGGTCACAACAGGGCTCCGCGGCAACGAGTGAAATACTATTAAAACGCCGGGAATATATGTTAGTAAAGAACAACTGCTACAAATCCCATCGGGCAGTGTGATAGTATTGCAAAAATAACCCCATAACTAATTTCACACTGCTGGGGGATTGAACATGTGTTTGCTAGCATATATATATAATATATATATTATATATATATTATATATATATATATAATTATACTATATATTAATATATATATATATATATATAGTATCTATATATCTATATATATGATTATATGATGTGATTATACTATATATATATAATATATATATATATTATTATATGTGTTGAGTATATATATATATATATATATATATATATACATTTATATAATATATATATATATATATATATATAAAATATATATATATATATGATATATATATATAATATTATATACTATATATATATCATAGTTATATTTATATATATCAGTTATAATATATATATATAATATATATTATTAGTATAGATATATATATATAAAATTTATATATAGTATTATATATATAGTATATCATATATATATATAGATATATATTTGATAATTTATAATCCATATAACTGAGGTATAAACCTACTATATATATCGTATATGATATATATATATAATTATATTATATATATAATATATAT
>JABUQX010127967.1:0-16119 GCA_015478945.1 Trachelipus rathkii
AATATACATAAATCATAAAGAAAATCTGCCGGATTCTCTACGGTCCAATACAAAAGTCACACTTTAATCCATAAAATAAATAATATACAGGGATGTACAATTACAATCAGATAACATCAGTACATAATCACAGAAATAACACTGAAGAGTAAAGCAGATAAAATATCGTTCATTACTAATTCACACAGACATAATCGACTACTTATGGATTATAATATTGACACATTCTTATTAATCAACTCCAAGACACATCTTCCACTATTACACATATCCCATCCCATAAATTGCCTCATCATCTAAGCAAATCTCTCATTCATCCACACACAGGACTGTAACACCTGCCGGTTCTTCCTTTAATGCTACGCTTTCACCTATAGTTCTTTACTAAAACAGAATCTTAAACAATATGCCCGACCTCCACTCCAATCAACATCAATTCAACAATATACAACGCTATTAATATAATGTGTATTATTTAACACAAATCCACATACAACACTAACGAAAACTAACTACGCTGGCAGACCACCAAACAGCATGATTAAGCGAAACAGCCACCGAAATAGCACCAGAAATTCAACTCCTTTCCAAGAAGCTAGTCAGTCTCCTGTGGCCCAATATTATATACATAGGTTGAATAATGACAGGCGAGAGAATCACCAATAACTTAAAACAAAAAATTAACCTCAGAAATCAAGTCTATTACTACTACTATATATATAGCTCTGTCACACCAAACATTCCAGGTTAATCGTTCCGGGCACACAGTACTGTCAAGAGACTTCAATATACTTAATTATATTACTGGTCAATTACTTAACATCTCTGACCAGATATTAAAATTCTTGAGAATATTTATTATTAAAAATAAGCCTATTGGTAATTAAGCTTGATGGACGAAGGCTGGTTTCGGCTGGTCAAGTAAGTAAGTTTTATAATATGGATGACGGTATTAGAGCAGACGTAACTTCTTAATGAAGCTAAATGATATCAGGGGATTGATGAATAATAAATAGTAAAAGTAATATATATATATATATATTATATATATTTATGGTGTTTAAGTAATATTACTTATATTATAATTAATGTATAATATATGTGTTATCCATATATAAGGGATGCGGTAGTAGGCCTATATACTACTCCATGACCCAACTACTTATTACTCCACAATACCCTATTCATACGCCCTATTAATAGTAAGAGTAAGAATTTTATCACATAAATATATAGTGAATTAAATTATATGTTTGTTATTTATAATGAGGTTCACACTCACTAGTGGTATTTTTGCCCACATGAAATAACTAATTGAAAGCAAGTATTTTGTAACAGTATACTTAGCAATAATACAAATTAATCAGAATATCTCGTCTATTACTCTTAGCTGAGAAACGTTTCGCACCTATGTTTTTTCTTTTCATCTAAGTATTTTAAGACTTCACGGAAAGTTTTAGAGAAAATGCATTCGCACAATCTCAGTGGAGTATTCAAAGAAATCAATAAAAGTGTGCTGGCTAAGGCCAGTGTATCTTTTTCCTTGCAGTTTCTCCAGCGGTGGCAGATATATTAATTTACGACTAAATATAAAACTTACAAACACCTTACTTTATATACTCAAGTGTTCTTTTAATTAGTTAAATCTATATTTATTATTTATTGGGTGAATAGTTTATTACATAATTCATTCTTTGCCCACACATAAATGTCTTGTATTTCTGTAGTATTTTAGCTTATATAGTATCAATCACTACTTATACTTAGGATACTGTAGACAATTTAATTCTAAGCTATGAATATCGTTATTAGAATTTATACTATTGTATGATATGGTAATAGTAAGCTCTGGGGTGAGGCATGGACGCTACGTATTAGATCTCTATTTAGTAGGGTGGGGTTACGGAAATGAGAGTTCTCAGACTGAATAAAGTTATTATCAAGAAGCCGATATCAGAAGGAATTGGTCGTGGAATCTAGTAGAGAAATGATTATTAGGCTACAGAATAAATCAATTATGTCACATGCAAATCGATAAGGTTAACAACTTTCTTTAGTACTAATAAATAAGTATGTGGCGTCAATTTTGATAAATATTCCACAGAACCATTAACTGATTATTTATCTGCTCTCATAGTTTAAATTACTCTTTTTTCTATTATTTTTAACTTCGTCAATTTATTACTCACATTATATTGAGAATAAGATGGTTTCAATATAATAAATACTCAAATCTTAAGGCGTTTGAATGAATTTAATTTAGGTATACAATCGGAGGCAGAAGCTGTTATAAGATGGTATGTGATTTTTTAAAGTAATTATTCTTACTAAATGGTTATTCAATATATTCTATTAATGCCGAAGGTTATTATAATTTAGGATTCGATTCACTACAATATTGAAGTATGATAATTAGTTATAACTTTGGTAACTATACAGAACTTAGAGCGTATAGAAGCAAGAGGTTCTTTTGACAATAAATACATTCTTCCAATATCTATAAAGTATATAAGTGTACTTTAACTTACTCCAATGACGAGTTGGTAATGTCTTTGATAATTAAAATTAAGATATAATGATGTGAAATACTATATTACAGTACCGTATTTTTGTAATTATTTACCTCTATTACAAAACTCATTTCCATTTTCATTTTCAAGAATTCATCAAATTTAACAGCATAGGGAAATGAACAGCAGGCTTGGCGTATACACTATTCAAATAAGAACTTAGATTCAGAGCTATCTGCCTGCAGTCGCGCAAAGACAATATCTCAATGCGCTCCGAGCGCATCTTCCTTGGCCGACGGCCAAAGTGCGCGGAGCAGTCTGGATCCGGATGCGGTATCACCAGGAGAAACTCGTAGGGATACACTTTTTTATGAACTGAGGGCTATTTTTGTCTCGGATTTGTTTTTTTCTCTCTTGTTTACTCTTTCTTTAATCTACCGTTACCCTGCGCAAACACCTATATATATATATATAATAATATATAATATATAATATTAATATATCATACTTCATCGGGCAGAAAGCCGCTATTTCAGGAGAGTGAGTTGTTACATATTATACACTACGTAATATCAAGAAAGGCGGTCGCCATGTATATATCATCAATGAACGTCTACATGCTTGTCTATGTATCAATTACTCAATATAAACTTATGTATTATATGATAATATAGTTATAAATAATATATATATTTAATATTTAATATATATATAATATTAATTAATATATGGTATGTGTGTATATATAGGAATGTATATGTGTTAATAAGTTGGTATTATTATTACCTAACCAAATATATATTATTAAAATTTATTTTAAAATATACTTAATTAGTTATATTACAAAATAAACCAATAAAATATAATAGTTTACCTTAAATGCATGTTACATCATTATATATATAATAGAAAACAAAAAATATTGATAAGTAGTGCTAAATAATAATATGGGAAATGCTAATTTAGTAAGTTAGAAACATGAATAAATATTGCAAGTCTAATAAAATAGAAACTTAGGAGAAGCTCTTTGAAATATTTGTAAAAAGTTATGTTCCCTTATTAATATGTATAAATAGTTATGATCACCAAATGGAAAGTCTCTTTGCTCTACAGAGTGATGTACCCAAAATAATTCCGAGCGCGTTTCTCAATTACACCCTAAAGAATTAATTGTCGATAAAGTAAGCAGTACCGATTATTAGATTACTATTTATATTTAAATTAATGTAATAAAAAATAAAAAAAGAAAGGAGAAATTATAACGATTTATTAAACTATGCTTTATGGTTAACGGTACTGTGCCATTTTCATTCTGGGAGCAAAGCAGTACTTACTATATAAAAAATATTTAGAAGTCTCAGTTGTGGGTAAAATATCTAACAAAAAGAGTAAATTAAAAAAATTAATCGCATGTAAGAACAACACGTAGCCTAGTGCGACTTGGGGCTTTAACTTGGGCCATAGGAATGGTTGTCCTGTTAGTGTTTAATTTTAGCTAAGAAAAACTACTTCACCTTTTTCTAGGATAAAGATAGGAGAAGAAAATTAGTTCAACACTTAGAATCTGGCAATATTCTCAAGATCGCAAACGATTTGTGTATTGAAAATTAGGACGCACATATAAGTATTTTTTCAAGAGAAGAAATTGGAAAATTTGACGAAAAGAACGCAAACTTGAGAACGTTCTTATTTTTCGTAAGAATATTCTTATTTTTCCTAAGAATATTGAAAAAACGAAAACGGCTTAAATTTCTTGCATCAGTGCAAGAAGAACGTTCGAAAACGAATTAAAATTGTATCAGGCGCTCAAGCTTCCAAAATATAAGAAAGTTGCCATTTGCCAATTTATTTTTTATTTTCTTCAATTATTCCTAATGCTCAAATATGGATCATCTATAGATAAATGTTTTTGTAAATGAAAAAATTAACTCATTTTTGATAATTTAACAAAAAATGAGCGAGTTGTAACAATCGTAATATTTTGATAATATGAGCTGAACGTAACATGTTACATACATAACCATTTGCTTATCTACTTCGTAAATCATGATTTTTAGTGATTTTTGTTTAGTAACATAATTACATAAAATTATATAATGGGATATGCCTCAAATTTTTATGATGAGTGGAAAAAGAAAGTGCCGTCAATACTCGATTGAGCACCTCAAATATAGATTCATTCCATCAATTAATAATGAGCAAATGTCATTGACTTAGTGTGTGAAAAAACGTTATCAAATGAAGCAATGAAGCCTTCAAGAATGGTTAAACATTAGAAAAAAATACATCCTAACAAAGTAGGAAAAGATGTGGAATACTTTCTCCAAATGGAAAATAATTTTAAAAAATCTTCCTTGTATCAATGGGTTGATTAACAAGGAAACTGGAATTAGAGAAGGATCTTATTTTATCTTATAAACTTTCAAAATTAATTGTAAAATGTGGAAAGCCACAAACAATTGGCGAAACTCTTCTATTGCCAGCAATAAATGAAGCTTTGGATACCTAAGGTTACCATATTTTCTGAACGAAAAATCGGGACACCTACAGGACACTTATTATATATATATATATATATATATATATATTATAATATATATATATATATATATATATATAATATATTATATATATGATATATATATATATCGCACGAGCGATAATTTAAAAATGTATATATTGATTGACAAAAATATCTCATGCCCTGAAAATGTATTAGTTTAACATTATATAATAATATATATATATAATATATATTCATATATATATATATATTATATATATATATATAAATATATATATATATATATATATATATTATATAATATATATATTATTAAAAAATATTAAAAATATACGAAAGCATGTTAAAATTGGGTTTGTATCATAAAATCGGGACGAAATCGGGACTCTCCTCTAAATCGGGACAAGGATTTCAAAAAAAGGACTGTCCCGGCTAAATGGGGACGAATGGTAACCTTATGGATACCATGATTTGCTCAGGTAAAAGTGTTGTAACAACGTCAATTCTTCCTAGTAATAGCACAGTAGCATTAGGAAAAGATAAAACGGCAAATGATGTTAAAAACAAACTACGTGAGGCTTTAAAAAATAAAGAATTTTCTCTGCAACTTTATAAATCCTAAGTAATATGAATCCTCAGTAATTATGGGATGAGAAAACCGGGAGCTTTGAATACTACGGTTGAAGCGTTCTTTTTTGGGGACGTGGATGGCTTAGTGGATAAAGCGCCGGTTACTGTTACCTCAGCAACGCGGAGGTCCAGTGTTCGATCATTTTAAATGAATGAGTAAAATCTTCTGTTGATCATCTCATTAAAGTGGCCAGGGCCTTTGAGGTACTCAGCAATTATGGGATGCAGAAAACCAGGGTGCTTTAAAAACTACAACGCTTGAAGCGTTCTTTTTGGGGACGTGGATGGCCCTAGTGTTAGAGCATCCGGTTACTGAATTACCAGTCAGGAAACGCGGAGGTCCAGTTTTCGAATCCCGCTGATGAAGAGTAAAATCTTCTGTGACTCATTCATTTAAATATAAATGAATGAGTCACAGAAGATTTTACTCTTCATCAGCGGGATTCGAACACTGGAACTCCGCGTTGCTGAGTTAACAGAACCACTGCACTAAGCCATCCACGTCCCCAAAAAAAGACGCTCAAACGTAGTTTTTAAAGCAACCCGGTTTTCTCATCCCATAAATGCTGAGTACTCAAAGGCCTGGCCCCCATATAAATAATGAATCTCTGCTAACGGCCTACCTCCGCTATGTAAATTTTCCTAAGGAAATTGTTGAAGAATTTTTCTTTGCGGAACAAATGATTCTTGGCACAAAAAACTGAACAATTTTTAAGGTTCAAAATTTTTTTAATACAAAGAATATTCCAATAACAAATATTATTGCGTGTGCAACAGATAGAGTGCCAGCTATGATATGTCGTTATTGTGGATTTATAACACATTTAAAAGAAACAGTTCCACAAATATTCACATGATATGCTGAATATTGTAATTAAATAAGTGATTAAATCAAGGCTCATTCATTAAATGACCGTATCTTTCGGTAACTGTGCCATGAAAATAGAAAGAATTTTGAGCTTCTGTTTCTGCATATCTAGATACGATGGCTCCCAAATGAAAACTGTTTGAAGCGTTTCAATAATCTGTACTACTGTTTTAGAATTCCTTAATTCTTGTGATTAGAAATTGTATAATAATCTAAGAAACAAAATGGTTGACATTTCCTATCTTTCAAATATTTTAATGAGATTAATATCGAATTTCAGGGAAGTGATACAATTCTTTTTAAGTCGAAGGATTATAAATTCTTTTTATCTTCTACAAAGAAAGAAGCGAGGAAAGATTTCATGCAGCTCTATAGCCTACAAATTATGGAAAATAATGATAGTGGGTTGATACATATACTGAATGCTAATGTTCTCACCTGTAACCCTGAAAAAAGACTTTATGAACAGATGTAAAGATCTTTGTGATCTTGAAATACCTGATTGGGTCACAAATCCATTTCTTTCTGATGCCTCTTCTGCTCACCAAAATTTACATGAAGAAATTATTGACTTACAAAATGATCTCAAAGCTAAAGTACGTTTTAAGCAGCTTAGTTATGAAGCATTTTAGCCCAAAGTGCAAAGCAAGTATCCTAAACTTTCGCTAGGAAATGAAATTACTCTTACTTGCTTTTCCTTCTTCATACTTATGGGAGAAAGGATTCAGTGCAGTGTTGCAAATTCTTACTAAACAGCGAAATAAATTGGTAATTAGTCAAAGAGGAGACTTGCGACTTCGCTTGACTAACATTGAACCTGATATAGAAAATCTCACAAGATCTCATCAAGGACAAGGAAGTCATTAAGTCACAATAGAGGTAAATCAGCAATTTTAGTCATTATTAATTTTTATCTACGCAATTTTCAAATCTTAAACTCTACATGTTTTAGTAAAATTATTTTCTCATCCATATTTAGTAAAATTTAGTCACATTTCCTGCCTCTCCCAAATGACGGGGGCGGAGCGTTGGGAAATACAACTAGTTGAAAGAGGGCACTACACAAAAATGGTTAAGAACCACTGCTTTAAAAGCTTCAGGTATCTGAAAACCAGGAAGAGCACAATTATTTGGGCTTTTCGGATCTACCACTGACACCACCTCGCAGATATATACAAGTAGTTACAGAACACTCTGAGCGCTTACCTCTTTTTCTCAAAAACTATTAGAGTTATCGTCTTGAAACTTGGTATATAGGGTATTGATGTGTTAAGCTCGTTACATGCGAGTTTTCAAGTCGCTAGGATGTATATAGGGGGTACTTCCCTCTTAGAGCGTAGTTGAAATATGTCGCTACGCCCTTTTGCCGCATCCGAATGAACGAGTTCGGTTAGGCCTAAAGTTTCCCATTCGAACAGGTGTTCAAATATTATTATTATTATTATTATTATTATTGTGTGTGTGTGTGTGTGTGTGTGTGTGTGTGTGTGTGTGTGTGTGTGTGTGTGTGTGTGTATTATTATTATTATTATTATTATTATTGTGTGTGTGTGTGTTATTACGTCGAGGGAATTCAGACCCCTGTAAGGGTTCAATTTAGTCCGACTCCTGCAGGGAGTCGTTTTTTACATACACCGACTCCTTCTACTACGCACTCCTGTCTCCTACTCCGACTCCAGCTCAGGCCCCGAAGCTGCATCCATCTCCGTTTCGCCTCCAACGCCGGTTCCGCCCCCCCCGCATTTACCTTCAGCGCCTGCTTCAGCGTCTCCTTCTTCGACTCCTTCCGCGACTCCGGCTCCGGTTCCGCACAGTGCCGAACGCTCAAACCCTCCTCTCCAGCTCATAGCTCCGACTCCGTCAGCGAATATAACTCCTCCGACTCTGGATCATTCTCTTGATTTTATTATTATTATTATTATTATTATTATTATTATTATTATTATTATTATTATTATTATTATTATTATTATTATTATTATTATTATTATTATTATTATTATTATTATTATTATTATTATTATTATTATTATTATTATTATTATTATTATTATTATTATTATTTTAATAAAATTTATATCAGCGTCAATTTTAACGTACTTTTTACAAGCTCTTTCAATTCTTCTAAATAGTTCTTTATTTTCAGAAGAAATTTTATTAAGGACTATTCCAGAATAAAAAGAAGTTAAAACTTTTAATATTATTATACCAATATTTCGCCTGTTTCCTACAGGCATGATCACGGTTAACTAACTATCATTTATAATGCAGCTTACAAAAATAAATTTCTAAATATAAAAAAAAAAAAAATTTATTTTACATTAATTGTGAAGTTTAAAATATAATTTTGATGAAAAATCAAAAATCAAAAAAAGCTTACATTGATTTGCAAATACAACTATTATCATGGATACTAGGTGTACCTGCAAAACACTCAAATATTCAAAACATTCAAGCATTCATTCATTTCAATAAATTTCCCATTGATGTCCGGCTTAAGTTTTTTAATAAAAAGAGATTCTGCTATACGAAGATAGTTTAAATTACCAACTTGAAATAAAATTTTAAAACAATTAGCAATTTCAGCTGTAGGAAGGGATTTGTGATCCGTCGTGTAATGCTCCCATATTTTACTTGGTTTATACCTGTGTTGCATAATTCGGGTTCTTAAGGTGTTAGTTGTGTATCCCACATAAGAGGAATTACATCCTACTTCTTTGCAATTAAATTGATACACAACATAACTTCTGTAATCCTCCGAACAATGACCACGGGTACTAAAATATGAGGACACACTCGTCTCGGTGTATAGTAACTTCTAATTACACTTTTCTCTGACTTAACATGTTCCTTTACAATTATGTTTAATTTTTCGTTCTTCTCTAGAAAAATTTGTCAAATTTAATGATTTAAAATAAAAAAGTTATCTTGCTTTCCATGTTAAGTGAATTTTTATTTGAAGTTAAAATGTTGTTTATAGTTCTTTTAATAACCTTTTCTATTTTAATTTGAGGGTAACCATTATTATTATTATTATTATTATTATTATTATTATTTTGTTAAAGAGTTCCTACGTTGAAGTTATTTTATAAGCTCTGTGAATTAGGGTTTTAATAATAGATAGTTTATATCTTTCTGGTATATTAGAATCATAATTTGTGTATAAACCTTTATCTGTACTTTTAACATTATTATTATTATTATTATTATTATTATTATTATTATTATTATTATTATTATTATTATTATTATTATTATTATTATTATTATTATTATTATTATTATTATTATTATTATTATTATTATTATTATTATTATTATTATTATTATTATTATTATTACGTCAACTCACTTTCGAGCTTAATGATCTCCAATGTCATTTATATAAAATTGTCAATACACCCACACAACATTGCGAACCCCCTAGGTAGGTCCTTTTTAGCAGCGGATCCATCTCCACCGCACCGCAGCGCACCGCTCCGACTCCAGCTCTGGCACCCTATATATATATATATATATATATATATATATATACTTATATATATATATATATATATATATATATATATATATATATATATATATATATATATATATATATATATATATATATATATATATGTGAAATGATTTTTAGGCTCCGGCTCCGGCTCGGCTCAGCCTATGGCTCCGATATATATATCTACATGGGTTAGAGTTATCGTATCGGGCTAAAATTTGGAGGGGGGTTAGATGGTGAGGTAACCTCGTCGTAGACGAGGTTACAACCCTTGGGTCCCCGAACCCACCCCCCTTAAAAAATCGAAGTGTTCGTAGAAGGCTGAAATTTGGTGAGAGGATCCAGAGTTGAATTTCTAGAAAGAGTTGGTATCGGAATTAGAGAAGTTGGCATCGGCACCGGTGCTGGAGCCGATGCGGTGCCTAGTTAATAAACATTCGTATAACAACAATGTTGGTGTCCTTATATAGGTTATCGAACCCATAGATCTCGTAGACGAGATGAAATGACCATGAGCACCCCATGGGGGGATTCTGGCCCCCCAAACCTAGAATATCGACGTAGAACGATGAAACTCGGTATATACCCTTCATATAAGGTACACACATCGTATATGGGGTTAAATAACCGTACACACCCCAGAGTGGGGTGGTAACCCCTCAATCATAGGAAATTGACATAGAACGAAACTTGGTATATACCCTTCATATAAGGTACCCACATCATATATGGGGTTAAATAGCCGTACACACCCCAAAGGGGGCCTCCAGCCCCCAAACCTGAAATATTGACATAGAACGACGAAACTTGGTATACATCTTTCTTATGATGTATCCTCGGTACAGAAAAGAAAAAAAATTAAACAATTTAGAAAAAAAAATTAAACATTTTTTATTCTTTTTAAGTTTATAACTTAAAAAATTTACGTTTTTATATAAATCAAACCACCCTCCCCACCCTCCCTAGCCTCCCCAGCCTCCTCAGCCTCCTCAGCCTCCCCAGCCTCCTCAGCCTCCCCGGCCTTCACAGCCTCCCCAGCCTCCCTGGCCTCCTCGGCCTCCCCAGACTCCTCAGCCTCCTCAGCATCCTCAGCCTCCCCGGCCTCCTCAGTCTTCTCAGTCTCCTCAACCTCCCTAGCCTTCTCATCCTCCTCAACCTCCCTAGCCTCACAACCCTCCATACCTATGATCTATTGTTCCATTGATCTATCGAGCTACTGATTCAGGTCATATCTGTATAACATAACAAAAAACTTTTATTTATTTTTGTTTTATATGCTTTAAACAGTTTTTGTTCTTACTAAATTTTACCCTTTTCATATTTATAACGTAAAAAAATGTCTAATTATCATACTGATCAATGAATATATGCTAACGTAACAAAGTTTCCACATCAATAAAGCAAACATAGCATCATCTGAACTATGAATATAATGTACAACGACAAAACCTAACATATCTTATGTATGAATAAACTGTTAACATTAACAAAGGTCCGCACATAACAACAGTAAAGTAACTAACATAGCATACAAAAACGTAACCTATTCACCACGTTCTCAAACATATCTCTATCATATCGTTGTAATTTACATTAACATAGTAACATTTAACAAAAATTTATCATAACCTAACCTAATTATCATACTGACCAACGAATATATGCTAACGCGACAAAGTTTTCACATCAATAATGCTAACATGTCATAATCTGAACTAAGAATATAATGTACAACGACAAACCTAACACGCTTTAAGCACGAATAAACTGCTAACATTAACAAAGTTCCATACTTAACAACAGTAAAGTAACTAACATAGCATACAAAAAACGTAACCTATGCATACTTTGTCAAACATATCTCTAACATATCAATGTTAGTTTTACATTAACACCGTAACATTTAACAAAAATTTATCATTACCTCACCTAAACATCATACTGACCAACGAATATATTCTAACGTAACAAAGTCTTCACACCAATAAAGCTAACATATCATAACCGGAACTCAGAATATAATATACAACGACAAAACCTAACATATCTTAAGCATGAATAAACAGCTAACATTAACAAAGTTCCATACTTAACAACAGTAAAGTAACTAACATTGCAAAAAAACATAACCTATTCACACTTTCTCAAACATTTCTCTAACATATCACTGTTATTTTTACATTAATATCGTAACATTTAACAAAAATTTATCATTACCTGACCTAAACATCATACTGACCAACGAATATATGCAAACGTAACAAAGTCTTCATATAAAAAAAACTAACATATCATAACCAGAACTCAGAATATAATATACAACGACAAAACCTAACATATCTTAAGCACGAATAAGCAACTAACATTAACAAAGATCCATACTTAACAACAGTAAAGTAACTAACATTGCAATAAAACGTACCCATTCACACTTTCTCAAACATATATCTAACATATCACTGTTATTTTTACATTAACAAGGTAACATTTTAACAAAAAATTTATCATTACATGACCTAAACATCATACTGACCAGCGAATATATGCCAACGTAACAAAGTCTTCACATCAATAAAGCTAACATATCATAACCTGAAATCAGAATATAATGTACAACGACAAAACCTAACATATCTTAACTACGAATAAACAACTAACATTAACAAAGTTCCATACTTAACAACAGTAAAGTAACTAACATTGCAACAAAACGTACCCTATTCACACTTTTTCAAACATATCTCTAACATATCACGGTTAATTTTACATTAACATCGTAACATTTAACAAAAATTTATCATTACCTTACCTAAGCATCATACTTACCAACGAATATATGCTAACGTAACAAAGTTTTCCCATCAATAAAGCTAACATATCATAACCTGAATTAAGAATATAATGTACAACGACAGAACCTAACACATAACCATGAGATAAACGGCTAACATTAGCTTAAGTTCAATACTTAACAGTAATGACCAGCCATAAAACATACAGAACAGTTAACTTTCACAACTTTTTTTTTTGTTTTACTTTTATTTATTTTTAATTTTATTTCTTTAAAACTTTTTGTTTTAAAAAACTTTTATTTATTTTTAATTTTATTTCTTTAAAACTTTTTGTTTTAAAAAACTTTTATTATTTTTAATTTTATTTCTTTAAATTTTGTTTTGTTTTATTTTTTTAAAAAACTTTTAATTTTTAACTTTATTTCTTTAAAACTTTTTGTTTTTACTAAAAATTTTATTCTTTTTATGTTTATAACGTAAAAATTTTTACATTTTTACATACACTAAACCAGTAAAACAGTAAATCAGTAAATCAAACCACATACCCCGCCCTCCCCACCCGTCCTCATGATATGTATATGTTTTATAACATTAACATAGTAATTTTTTGATCTATTAGGATAACAGCTAACATACCAAAGTTTTCCCTCGATAGAGTTAAACTATGAACATAACATACTTAACACACAACAACTGCACGAATAAACAGCCAGCACTAACATCTTAAACAACAAAGTTCACATAGTGAAGTAAAACAAGTTTCATTTTTTATAACATATAATTTTCAATGAAAAGAACATTAAATAAATACATAAAAACATATAAGTTTTATTTTAAATATATTAATTCGTCTAATCAAGGGACATAGGATTCTGTATAAATTGAGCAAGTTCTATATATTTCTCCAGAAATTCAATTCCATATGAAATGATGTAAGTATAAATACAGCCTGCAGCACTAAATCATTTTTCTGCATATTTTGGTTCAACAGCACTCATTCGTTCACGCCAGAGAGAAGTAAACGTATCCATGCTGATAGTTATTAGTGCACTCCTGTATATCGCATTATACGGTAAACCACATGTTTCAGTGTAAATATCGTAGATTACATCTTGAGCTATATGAATTAAGTCCTCGACTATGTCGACCTCTTTAAGATGAGACGTTAAATCGTTTTCATTTTAACCAAAGCTAACACACGTTACGTTACGTTAATGTTACGTTATGTTAGGTTTTGTCGTTGTACATTATATTCTGATTTCAGGTTATGATAATGTTCTTTGTTGTGTGAACTTTGTTACGTGCTTATATGGATTGTCAGTATGATGTTTGGTCATGCCAATGATAAATTTTGTTAAATATTTTGCTTGTTAGCCTCTTAAACTAACGGTGATATGTTATATGTTTGTAGATAGAGGAGTACGTTTTTGTACTGTGTTAGCCCACTACTGTTGTTAATATGGATCTTTGTTAATGTTAGTTATTTATTCTGCTTAATTTTGTTGTTGTATATTATATTCTGAAGTTCTAATTATGATATGTTAACACTATTGATATGAAGGCTGTTGCGATAATATTTTCGTTAGTCCAGTATAATATTTAGAATCTCAGGTAATATTAAATTTTGTTAAATGTACGGTGTTAACGTAAAAATAAAAGTAATATGTTAGAGATATGTTTGACAAAGTATGCATAGGTTACGTTTTTGTATGCTATGTTAGTTACTTTAATTTTGTTAAGTATGGAACTTTGTTAATGTTAGCAGTTTATTCGTGCTTAAAGCGTGTTAGGTTTGTCGTTGTACATTATATTCTTAGTTCAGATTATGACATGTTAGCATTATTGATGTGAAAACTTTGTCGCATTAGCATATTGAGGATGTTGATCCTCATTAAAAGGAAGGGATTTTTATGATAAATTTTTGTTAAATTTTACTATGTTAATGTAAATTACAACGATATGATAGAGATATGTTTGAGAACGTGGTGAATAGGTTACGTTTTTGTAAGCTATGTTAGTTACTTTACTGTTGTTATGTGCGGACCTTTGTTAATGTTAACAGTTTATTCATACATAAGATATGTTAGGTTTTGTCGTTGTACATTATATTCATAGTTCAGATGATGCTATGTTTGCTTTATTGATATGGAAACTTTGTTACGTTAGCATATATTCATTGATCAGTATGATAATTAGACATTTTTTTACGTTATAAATATGAAAAGGGTAAAAATTTAGTAAGAACAAAAACTGTTTAAAGCATATAAAACAAAAATAAATAAAAGTTTTGTGTTATGTTATACAGATATGACCTGAATCAGTAGCTCGATAGATCAATGGAACAATAGATCATAGGTATGGAGGGTTGTGAGGCTAAGGAGGTTGAGGAGGATGAGAAGGCTAGGGAGCCTGAGGAGGCTGAGGAGGCCGGGGAGGCCGGGGAGGCTGAGGAGGCTGAGGAGTCTGGGGAGGCCAGGGAGGCTGGGGAGTCTGTGGAGGCTGAGGAGGCTGGGGAGGCTAGGGAGGGTGGGGAGGGTGGTTTGATTTATATAAAAACGTAAATTTTTTAAGCTATAAACTTAAAAAGAATAAAAAATGTTTAATTTTTTTTTTTTTAAATTTTTAATTTTTTTCTTTTCTGTATCGAGGATACATCATAAGAAAGATGTATACCAAGTTTCGCCGTTCTATGTCAATATTTCAGGTTTGGGGCAGAATCCCCTTCTGTGGGGAGTCCTAGACACCCTATACGGACTTATAACCATTATATTATATGAAGGGTATATACCGAGTTTCATCGTTCTATGTCAATTTCCTATGATTGATGGGTCACCACCCCCCTCTGGGGTGTGTCCCTGCAGGAGTCGTTTTCGACTCAAATTCGAATCCTTACAGGGTTCGAATTTTCGACGTAATAATAATAATAATAATAATAATAATAATAATAATAATAATAATAATAATAATAATAATAATAATAATAATAATAATAATAATAATAATAATAATAATAGTAAACCCATTCGAACACCTGTTCGAATGGGAAACTTTAGGCCTAACCGAACTCGTTCATTCGGATGCGGCAAAAGGGCGTAGCGACATATTTCAACTACGCTCTAAGAAGAGAAGTACCCCCTATATACATCCTAGCGACTTGAAAACTCGCATGTAACAGCTAAACACATCTATACCCTATATAGCAAGTTTCAAGACGATAACTCTAATAGTTTCCGAGAAAAAGAGGTAAGCGCTCAGAGTGTTTTGTAACTACTTATATATATATATATATATATATA
>JABUQX010127968.1:2500-5000 GCA_015478945.1 Trachelipus rathkii
CTTATTGTATTGTCTTCCAAGATTTTCCTACTTCTTTCCAATAAACAGACTTCATATTTCCTTACTCCTCTCAATTCTTCCTTCTGATGCTTCTCTATTTCGTTTCCCTTCTGATAGTTACTGCGTCCATAATCGATGACGGTGAAAAAGAATAAGTAATAAAAAAAAAATATTATTTTTCACGTGGGTGGTAAAAGAATTTTACCCAGGCTGGAAATGAGGAAATTTGAAAAATAATATATATAAATATAAATATATATAATAATATTATTATTATATATATATATATATATATATATTATATATATAATATATATATCTATTATAATTTTTATAGTTTATATATATATATATCAGTGGCGGCTTTGGGGGGTAGGCAGAGTAGGCAACGCCTACTTGCCTAAGTGAACCCAAAAAATATTAAAAAGTTATCATATATATATAATATATAGTATTATATATATATAATATATATATTAGTGATATATATATATATATAATTATATATAATATATAGAGTGAGTGATATCCATATAGCACTGATTTCATTCGGAAGGTTTCTCCGATAAAGCCTGCCGAGTAATATTCAACTCGATTTCTTCTTTTTTAATAATAGCGGTCAGTGGCAGATTACTTCTCTGACTCAGAAAAATAATTCCGTTTCTTAAAGCTGTGAGGCACCTTGTATTGGGGTTGCGCTTTGGCAATGACCGACTATAGTAGCAAGTCAGATTATTAAAAAAAGAAAATCCAAAAGAAAAGAAATTTATCTTTCTTTATAAATAAATTGTTGGTCACAAAAATATGAATTTTTCATATAACTCACTTTATATAATCATAGGTATGATGTAAGTATTATAGGTACTATATATATTATATATGAATATATATAGTTTAATATATATATATATATAATATATATATATATATATAATATCATATATGTATTATATATAATATATATATTTTCTTACATGTTTTATTATCTTCTCACAACAAAGCCCTATTTTCAAGGAGGGGTGTATCAATTCAATCTAAAAATTCCAGTGGATAAAATATCAGATGAGCACAGACGCGGGCTTTAAAGGTGAGGGAGAATAAATTGAATGGGAAAACACAGAAGACTGGAAGAGAATCTAAACCAGAACAGAGGTGGCAGGAAAGAAGGAGGCAACACGCAGCCAACTAGTCCTGGAGTTGCTAATATCAGACACAAAACTCATGTGGCCGACCAGGACGGGCGCCCTTGGTGCCACTATGGGGTCTTAAGGTCGGTGGCACGTGAAAAGTGGAAAGTTCCCAACGAGCATTTGTCCGCTACGGTACTATAGAAAAGAGATAAAGTCCCAACATCGCGCCCAACATCGTGCTTCAAGATAGAGGTCAAGTGAACTAGAAAAGCTACAGGAACGAGTTTATAAGTCTTTTTGCCTTTTGACTCGACCTATCCAAAAGCCGGTGAAACTGAGCCCCCCCAGTATATGAGAGCAGTATTCTCCATACAAGGGCGGGGATGAGACCCTTGTATAACTTGAAGTAACTGTGAAGAAGAAAAAAAGTCTCGCAGTCTAAAACAGAACTCCCCAGTTTCTTTGAGGCCGCCCTAGCAACCATTGTTGATGTGAGGTTTTTCAAAGACATTTTTTTTGTTTATTGTTAAGGCCAAGGAATGTTTATATTGTCAACAGGAAAAAGACGAGAGAACCGTCGAAAGAGATAGGAAAGTTAGAAGGTTGTCTTAGAGAGGGAAGAATTTGTAGAAGTTGGGTTTTTTGAAGAATTAAATTTCAAAAGGTTGAGACGCCCCACCGGAAAATTCTATCCAGAATCAGCGAGCTGGAATCCGGAAGATTAGACGGGAGGCATTCTAGAAGTAAAGGATAAACAAAAATGGAGATGAGAATGAAGGGTTGACCGTCATCGCGCATACTGAGTGGATAGGGTTAGATTGTGCAGAGACGAAGAAGATCATAAGAAAAGCAGAAAAATGGAGATAAAGCGTGGAACCCTGAGGAACACCAATCATTGACAGAGAAAGAAGAGTCGCCCCAATCAACGAACAGCCGATATTGAGCGATTTGAAAGAAAGCCAGACATAAGTAAGCAAAGTGAAGAGGAAATCCAAGGAGGGGAAGCTTGGAGAGCAGAGACAAGTGCCATAGCCGGGTCCAATGTCTTTGGATATGTCTAAGCGCCACTACGCAAGTCTCCCCGAATTCCTAAGGGTGGAAAACCCATAGTATAATAGGAAAGTATATCAACAGTAGACCGTCCGGATTGTTTCTGTTCGAAAGCTTACTGGTGTCGGAAAGAAGGAATGAGATTCCAGATGGCTCTAAAAAATGAGCATGAAGAAGATTATTCAGTCATATTTAGATCAGAATACAGGTTAGAGCTGTAGTGACAGCAAGTCGGTTCATAGTGTCAGAGCGGCTTACCTCATTTCGAAATAGGTTGGAACATTGCGCGCGTTCAGAGAGAGAAAGTGCTAGTGATTGAG
>JABUQX010127968.1:10000-17974 GCA_015478945.1 Trachelipus rathkii
ATTCCATCAAACTCCACATCAATCAGAATTGTCTTTTACGGCAACTGAGGAAGAAAACAATAAAAACTTCTGAACCCCACTTCTTCTTACATAGGTGAGGTGACTTTTGAAGGGAAACCGTTTTCAACGCTCTGGTACATTCTGAGACACCATAATTTCCTTCATGTCCAATAAAGAGTATGGAAAAATATTCCTTGATGCCAAGACTAACATGTTTTTTCTTGCACATGCCTTTCAGGAATTTAGACTCATATTGCCCTTATGTTTTTTTTTAAAGTTGTCACCACCACTCACGGGCAGGGCCCTATTCAGGGAGAGGGTGGTGCACACCAAAACTTCATCCACTAGCTCAAATTACGCAGATGAGCACAGACGCAGGCTTTAAGGTGAGGGAGATTAAATTCAGCAGGAAACACAGAAGATGGAAGAGAGTTCTACAGAATAGAGGTCACAGGAAAGTAGGAAGCACTGCAGCGAACTAGCCTGCAGTTACCAATATCTACAGAAAACTCGTGCGCAGACACAGCACCCATTGTGCTACGAGGGCGTCGTAAAGGTGGTGTTACGCGAGTGGTAAGTTCTCTCGAACACCTGCCACTGCGGTACCTATAAAAAAGAGATAAAGCACCAACATCGAGGAGCAAAGATAGAGGGCCAAGTGAACTGGAAAGTACATGACAGTTTATAAGCCTTTTGACCTCTGACTCGACCCTTGCCAAAAGCCAAGTGAAACCAGAGCCCCCCCCCAGATATGAGAACAGTACTCCTTACAAGGGCGGATGAGACTCTTGTATAGCTGGAGTGAACTGAGAAGAGGAAAAAAAGTCCTCGCCAGCTAAATAGAACCCCAGTTTTCTTTGAGGGCACCCCTAGCAAACGTTTGTGACTGTGCGGTTTTCCAAGATATTTTTGTTTATCGTTAAGGCCAACGGAATGTTTATATTGTCAACAGGAGGACGAGAGAACCGTCGAAAGAGATGACGGAAAGTTAGAAGGCTGTTTTAGCAGAGGGAGATTTGTAAGAAGTTTGGGTTTTGTCAAACAAAGAATGAATTTCAACACAAATTTGAGACGATCGGCACTCGGAAATTCTATCAAGGATCAGCGAGATATAAATCGGAAAGATTAAGACAAGATGAAATTCTAGCAGTAGAACAGAGGGAGCGAGAATTGAAATGAGTGTGACAGAATGAGGGTCGAGTTCATCGGGCATATGAGTGGATTAGGTTAGATTGTTGCCAGTTGAGAAAAGCTCATTAATGAAAAGTGGAATATAAGTACGGCAGATAAGAACCTGATCCTGTCCTTTGCAGTAATTGGAAGAAAAGAAGATGTTTCGGAGAATCAACCTCAAGCCGATATTGAACGACTTAAAAGAAAGCTAGACATAAAAGTAAGCAAAGAGAATAAGGAAACCCAAAGGAGGGGAGTTAGAGATCAGTGACGCGTGCCATACCCGGCCAAATGCTTTTGGATACTGGTTCAGCGCGCCACCACTCAGACTCCCGGTAGTTTCCTAAGAGCACGAACACCATAAACTCGGTTAAATAGGAAAAGTATATCGCCAGTTAGTGCCTTGAAGGCCGAAAGCCGTACTGGCGATCCGAAAGAAGAGATAGATTCCACAATGGTCTTAAGACAATGAGAGTTGAGAAGGGGATACAAAGATCTTTAGATATAATACAAATGAGAGCTATAGGGCAATAGTTAAAATGCGATCAACAGCGGCTTTTCCTTTTTCGGAATATGGTTGGACATGATGCGTACTTTCAAGACTGGAGGGAAAGTGCCTAGTATTGGACATCGAGAATATAGTTTGAACGAGGGGCGGGGTCAGTACGTAAGCACATTCCCTCAAAACTCGGGAAGGAATGCCATACGGGCCACCCGCCTTCCTAACGTTCATAGATTTTTCAGGGGCCCATGCAGCTGATCAAATGTAATCACATGCAAAGACATAGGACACCTGAAAGGAGAAGGAGTAGGAAAAGGAATGCCAGAATCGTCCAGGAATGAGTTAGATGAAAAGAGAAAGCCAAAAGAGACTGGCCTTTTCAGTTGTGAGTTAGCAACAGAGCCATCAGATCGAATAAGAGGAGGTAAGGCAGATTTACAGAAGTTGTTAGAGATATTTTTGGCAAGAGGCCAGAAAGATCTGTCAATAGGAGAACCAAGGAGGTTAGCGCACTTTCGTTTTGATGAAAGCCGCTTTGCTCGTCGAAGAGTATCACTACAAGCTTTTCTAGCTGAATGAAATTAGCGAGAGTGATAAGGGAAGAAAGAGAATTTCCACTCCCGATAACGCGCTGTCCTCTAGCCTAAGTGGCGAGAACCAAGAACGGATTGAACTTGGGATTATTAGGAAGAAAAGGATTTCGATAAAGCAATGAATGAACCTGATCAATGGATAACGATTACGACCAATATCTTTTGTGGCAGGAAGCCGAAGCGGGGTCATCAGGAGTTAAAGAGCAGTCATTCCAATTATAGTTAGCGTAATAAAGAAGCGACGCAAGGCCCCCCCACACAATAGGCCCGATTCCAAAGTGCCGAAGAAAAAACGCATAGGGGCAATGATGTAGCTGTTGGACCGCAAAAGTGTTAAAATTAAGAGATTAATATTATAGGTGGGTGGTTTTCAGGTTTATACCCATAGGGAGACAGGTTTGGGTGGTATTTATAAGAGAAGGAACTAAGTGGTAGAAAAATGAATAAAGTGTGCTTAAGAAAGTGGTTAGGTTGATTAGGAAGTATGTATAGTTCTTTGGATTTGGTTGTCCAGATCGTTGAGATGCTGAATGATTCGGCCTCCTCCCACCTAAATCAGTATGAGAGGACCCCAACCATTCAGTATTGTGTACATTGAAAATCCCCTGAATAGAAAGACCTCATATATGGATCGAGAAGATATATAATCTCATGAGAAGTAGTAAAGATATTCAAAGAAAGAGTGAAACATTACAATTCAGTGGGAGAACAGCAGCAGAAGCACAAGATTATTGAGTAGAAGGGGGAAATACAAGATTCGAGATTCACGAGACGTGTTACAGGAAGTTTAATGTTTAACATTTAGGCAACACATTCCACCCTTAAATGGAATTTGAAATAGTTATGTTGGATTAAATTAAACGAGCTAGAGGATGAATATCCTTAGCCATCTGAGTCTCAGACAAGAAGGAAAATGGGTTAGGGTTAGAGTTAGAGAGTATGAATATTTCCAACAGAGCAAAACGTTAGTGCTTAAAGGCCGCGGATGTGTAAAGTCAATAGAAAGCCCGCGCCTACGCAAATTTGCCATCTTTCACACACACACGCACACACATACACACTAACACACACAAAAATAAGAACAATAGACAAAAACAAACTAAAACATAAGGAGAAATCGGGTTAAAACTGAACATAAAGTATAATCATAACTTAAAAAATTTTAAAGTACTAAAATGTAATTAAAAAATCAACTACTATGCAATGAAAAAATAAAGCTTAAACCTATAAAACTTTACCACACTCTGATAGACAATCTTAAAATTTTTTAAAACCTACTACTAGAAAAATGAAAAAATTTAAAATTAGAGCTTATCTTTTAAAACGCAGATCCTCGCCGAAACGAATAAATGATTAATTACCGGGTGATATAATTAAAAAAAACTTTCAATTAAAACAAAATATGATTTGAAGAACACACATACACTTTCATTAAACACAGCACAACATAATAATAACAATAAATAAAATAAAGATAAACTTTAAACAGGGAGCACTTTGAAACAAGTCTAAACTGCACAAGATTAAAATCAAAAATTTAAAGCAACATTTAAATTAACTCCATTTGAAAAATCTCTCTCCTAGATGAAATTTGTTTTTATGAAAACTCATCGAGTTTTTGTCCATTTTAAGGAACCTTAGCGCTGTGAAATCGTAGGGGAATTTGGCGTTTACGCAATGTGGTAAAGACCCAACCTTTCAATCCTATTGAAGACTATTTTTGTTAAACGATCGTCATCTGTTTTTGTATTTTTTTACATTTTTTATATTCTGATTTTATTCAGTTTTAATTGTTTAAACAATTCAAATAGATTACATGGATAATTATGTATTCCTATATTAATATCTTACATTGCTGGCCAACACGCTGATCGCGATCTACCGAACGATGGCGTCACCCTTATCAGTCAATTGCAACATAGCACGAGATATAACCACAATCTAATAATATAGTCCAAGCAAACTGGAATCGGCCATTGATAAAAATCTTAGGATCTACGTCATAATCAGCTCTGTACAACTGATTTTTTGGGAACTAAATATAGTAAACAAAAGCCTTTATTAGGACCCTATTTTTGAAGCTCCTTCGATGTTTATCTTCAAATTCGGAGGTTAATTTGATATAAAATGTAAAACTTTTGCAATAATTTTGTTCGCCTATTCTAGAATTTTTTTTTTTCGTTAATAATATTATTTCTATTATATTTTTTCGAGCGTAAAAAAAGTTCAGGATGAGGTCAGATGATGTAGTTTGCCCTATCAATGGTGAAGATATATGAAATTATCATCATATTCAAACTTTTTTTTTGTTTAAATATGTTAAAACTGTGATTTTTATGTTATCAATAAATAATTTTCTTGAATTTATTAAAGTTTCAAAAATATCGGCAAATTTGGTGACAACTTTCTCATGCCTAGACTTAATTCTCATAAAAACGGACCCTTTAGGCCTATTGAGCAGGGATTTTAATATTTTTTTATGATAAGAAAATAACATTTAATATGATTCCGTTCAAATAATTTTAACTAACATTAATCTTATAAAATAATTGCAAAGCCAAAACTTTAAAATCACCTTTAAAAGTAATAGTTTTTGAGTGTCCATAATTACTTGCTTAAAATAAATATGATGACAATTTTCCTCATGCCTTGATTTAATTTTCGTACATACGTGTCCCTTAGGTATATTTTACAGCTAAATTAAAAAAATATATATTTAAAAAAAATATATGAAAGTATGCATAATTTATTAAAGTTTGTTGATTTTCTGTTGAGTTTGGTCTATTTTGTTAAGCGGGCAATATGATAGCAAAGTCTTCTAAGCTAGTATTTTTTATCATTTCTAGAAGTTGAAATGTATTTTTTTTATTAATCCGAATTAAAATATACGTTGGAATCATGGTTGAGTAGCCACAAGGTTTTGGGTACAGTCATAGCTATAGCTAAAAATTTTGGCAATAGTCGAGTTCAACAGATTCTGACGAAATATCGATACTTTTTATACTGATAATCGTTTTTTTTATATATCTTACAGCCCTATGTAAAAGTACTAAACTAGAGGTGCCAAATCTCTCTCAAACATAAATTTAATCAATCTATCCAAAAAAAATTTTTGTTTAAATCCGTTTTAGGATTCATTAAGTTTAGGTTACGATAAGTTTTGATTATTATACACAGTAAATATGTGTCTACTTAACCAAACTTATCATAACCTTACTGAATTTTTGAACGTTAAAAGAAATGATACTGTATATGAAAACAACGAAAAATGTTGCTTATAAAAATATTGTAAATATGACAATTTTTTATTAACAACATTTGGCAGGATTGCTTATACTAAGGGGATGGCTAACAGCCAGTCGATAGTACTACTTAAAGAGGCTCAAACAAGGGTCACTACAGAATGAATGAGGTCGAGCCTTGGTAACTACCAAGAACTCTAGGAAAGCCGAGCAAGTGGTTTGGGAATGGTCCCTACTAGGGATGCCCGATATCTAAAAAATATCGATAAATCGATATATCGATATTTTAAAAAATATCAAATAGCCTTCGATATTATAGCCAGAAAAATATCGATATTCGATATATCGATATTTCGATATATTATAATCCGATTTTAATTCGATATATTATAATCCAATATATATATATATATTATATATATATAATATGAGTATTATGTATATATATATAATATATATATATATATATATTATATATATATATATATATATATATATATATATATATATATATATATATATATAATATATATATATATATATTATATATCATATATCATATATATATATAAATATATATATATATCATATATATATATAATATAATATATATATAATTATATATCATTATTATATATAATATATTATATATATATATTATATATATATATATATATATTATATATTATATATATATATAATATATATATATAAATATATTATATATAATATATATATATATATATATATATATATACATGGGCGTAGGTAGGGGGGGAAATAAATTATGAACCGTTATATGTTTGCCGACGAGTTTTTAAGGGTTTTAGTAGTAGAAAAAACTGAAAAAAACATCAATCGATAGATAATGAAGTAGTAATTACTAATTACTACGTATTATATTATTTTTTCTAAAGTTTTAATTTTTCGTTTCATATTGGTTAAAGTCAACTATCTTGTGATTTTTATAGACAAACAGCTGGATTCTTCCTGAACATCTCCGCTAGAATTTCAGTTTGTCGAATAGCATTTTGACGGCTGCCAAGCTGTTAAACAAATCTCGAAGGCTACCCGTTGATATTCAGCTGCAGACAACACATTAAAAAACTTGCAGAAATAAAAGAAATATTACAGCAATTTTTGAAGACCGCATAATTTGATATATATATATATATATATATATATATATTATATATATATAATATATTTATATAGTATATATATTATATATATATATATATAATATTATATATATAATATATATATATATTATATATATATATATATATATATATATATATATATTAATAAATATATATATTATATATAATATATATTTATATATATATTTATATATATATATATATATATATAATATACTATATATATAGATATATATATATATCATATAATATTATCTATATATATTACTATTATATATTTTATGTATATATATATAATATATATATATATATATATATATTATATTATATATATATATTATATATATATAATATATATATATTATAATATTCACTCACTCTTTGGCCCCCCTTAATTGAAATCCTGCCTACGTCCTGTATATATATATATATTATATCATATATAATATATTATTATATATATATATATATTATATATATTATATATATATTATAATATATATATTATAATATATATACTATATTATATATATATCCCGAAAGCATAATGCATGTAACTAAAAAAATTATAAAGCTAAAGACATCAAATAACATTTTTGATTTCAGCAAGAAATTTTCATCAGTGAAACTTAAAAAAAAAATTATTTATTCTAATATTTATTAATAACCCTTAAATATTAGTATATAATCTTTGGTCTGGCATCGTAAGCTTTCATCAACCTCGCAGCGTACGCTTTCATCAACCTTCCATTTCTGCAGTAATGCGATGAGAGCAAAAGTTGCCAAATAGTTTTTTTATTATGCTTTGGAGAAAATGTTACTTTTTCTTTTTAATTTCCTTTTTAGGGGGCTTCGAGCCGACGGAGGGCCAAGGGGTGAGAATCCCCCGCGTCCCCCGGTAGCCGGAAAACCCAACTTCTGTCCATCTTTGGAATTACGCCGTGGGAATATCTTTTAGTTAAACAAAAAACAAAAACGACATTTGGCATCTTTGACGTTCACTCCAAACGATGGAGTCCTTCGTTTCTTCTTCTTCATTATCATCATCATAAAAAAAATTTTTACAATTTTAAATTTTTCAAAAGCGTTAATCTTTTTTTTTTTTAATTTTCTTGGATAAAAATGTCTCCTGATTAATAATTTTATTTATTTTCCTGAAGTTGTTATAGTTTTTTTTAGCTACATGCATGATGCTTTCGGGAGGGTGGACCAGATAATATTATATATATATATATATATATATTTTTATTATATATATAATTAATTAGAAGATTAAACGTGTAATTATAGGTTTATACTAT
>JABUQX010127969.1:15000-20000 GCA_015478945.1 Trachelipus rathkii
AACATCAGAAAAAGTTTAAGAAAAGGGAACTAGAAAGACTAGAAAGATTGGTGCAATTTCTAAGAGGTAAATTTTTTTTTTTTAGTGTCAATTGGAATAATTTTGCACGATTTCTGGATGAAATATTAGGTACACGAGTTTATAAATTTGAAGTTGGCAGGAATCCTTGAAAGTAGCGTTCACATAACAAATATCAAAATATGTAACAGTTAGGCAATAGCCTATAGTTTTAGTTAAAGAGACAGAAAATAGAATTTACACCTCATTGCCCAAAAAATCCAATCGTTTTTTTTTTTTTTGCACACTCGGAGAGACACTACGAGAGACTCCTCTCACTCAATCACTAGTTATTCCATGGAAAAGCTAGGATGGGTGATCGTAGGTCCGACTATTTAGCAGCACAAAAGTGACTAAAATATTTCCTCGATGGAGGTGGTTGTTGTTCTTGCTGAAGACAAGAAGAAGCAGTTCAAAATACACAAATAAGAACATAAATTGATGGGGGAAATTTGGAGACTGAAAAATTTAATAGTATAAGTTGAAAGACTAGATCTTAATAAACGTCTAATATGTTTGGTTCATATTTGAGATGATCGGAATAATCGATATGAAGTTGCATCTTTTGCTCGTGGTAAATGTAGATAGTTAAATTGTAGGGAGAGATTGCTTACTGCTTTTCGAGAATGAAATAAAGGAAAGTCATTTTCAGTGACGATCATTGAAATCACCAAAGGTGATGATTACATAAAAAATATTAGAATATGCTGTGCTTTATTTTTGGAGTTTAGGAAGTCAAAACATATAGGATATTCAGTTGAATTTGGAGTCAGACATACTAAACTGATGAATCTAGTATGTCCAATTTTGGAAGAGGAACTTAACCCATAAGAAAGAAGCATGAACACAAACAACATCATTGACCATAAATCAACAATAAAGGCCTTTGACTGGAAATTGGAGGTAGAAGGAGCAGGGAAAAAGAATAATGTTTCTATCGGAACCCTTGAACAATGTGTTTGGTTAAGAAGAAGAGGTGAGATACAGAGAAGGAAATGTGATGCTCGACAAAATGGAATTTAGGATGAAGATCTTGAATGTTGCAGAAATAAACGATGAAAGGAAAACGTGTATAAGAAAATGTCAAAATTTCTTCCGACATCAGAACTATGAAGGGTAAGGAGCAATTTTTAGAAGACGTTCTATTAATATTATTTTTGGTTTTTTTTTAAAAAGTTGTAAAATTGAATACGTGCCATTAAGTAATTCTGTGTGTGATGTGTGTAGTATGAAGTAATACTGTGTGTGATGTGTGAAGTATGAAGTTCCAACAGCACAAACCCTTAGCCACTCCTGTGAAGGGAAGGAAGAACATATTTAAATGAGGCACAAAAGGAACGAAACATTCATGCATCCGAATACCACAATGTGTTTCACCTCACTCTAACAACCCTTATATACTCCTCTGTCCCAAAAGTAAGCTTACTGAATATTCCATGAACGACTGAGTAATTTAGCTCCTCCATGACGTATACGAGTGGGTAGCTAGTTACCTATTCATACCAGCTTTAAACAGATTTATAAAGTCAGTCTTGCACTATATATGTTTATGAATGGGGGTGTGTTCTAACCTCGTTACGTTTTTGCCCTACATCTTTTTCTGTATGGGCGTGTTTTCTATCCTCGTCACGTTTTAGCGATGCAGGTAACATGAATCCAGGTATGCTATCACCCTGTGAAACGTCATAAGTCTGCCACTGAGACATTTGGTTCTTAAAACGAAGCTTATGGGGATGCCACTCTATCGAGGACTATGGTTTTTAAGTGGCACAAAACTTTCAAAGAGGGCCGAGAAAATGTTCAAGATGGCCCTCGTTGTGCAAGACCAATCTCGTCAACAAACGATGAAAATGTGGATGTTGTTAGAGCTGTGATGGAGAGAGCCCGCCAGTTCAGTGTCAGAGTGATTGCAGAAGAAACTGGTTTGGATAAAAATGAAGTCCATAGAATTTTAACGAACCATTTGAACATGTTAAAAATTTGTGCAATACTAGTGCCGAAAACTTGTCTGTGGAGCAGAAAGCGAAAAGGGTCAAAATTTTTCAAGATTTACATGAAAGACTCGATATGGAGCACAATTTTTTGAATAAAGTTATAACAGGCGATGAATCATGGGTTTTGGCATGATCCTGAAACCAATCGTGGCGGAATGACACAGAAAAATTCTCCTCGTCCAAAGAAAGCACGTATGAGAAAGTCCAAGGTGAAAACACTGATTATTGTTTTTTCAACAGCCGTGGTATAGTGCACAAGGAATTTGTACCTTCAGGGCAGGCAGTTAATCACATCTTTTACAAAGAGGTCTTGGAACGACTTCGAAAACAAGTTCAGCAAATCAGAACAGACATTGCAAACGATTGGGTGCGGCACCACGATAAAGAGCCATCTCACACTGCGCTCTCAATTATAGAATTTCTGGCGAAGAAAACATTCAAATACTTGCAGCACATCTCCTCCATACAGCCTGGTAGATTTAACTCCTGGTGGGCATTTACCTCTGTTCCTCTTAAGCTGAAAAATTATGCTGAGGGCTCACTATTTGGAAACTGATGGAAAACATAAAAAATAATACTTTCTGTAACACTTGAACTAAACACACTTCAGGAAAATGACTTCCGGTACACCTATGAACAGTGGAAGGAACGTTGGTACCACTGTCTAACCTCCCAAGCGTCATACTTCGAAGGAGAAAACTTGTAATTTCAGGTAAGCCCAATACATAATTAAATACGACATCAGTACACTTACTTTTGGACATATATTATATATATTATTATTATTATTATTACATATATTATATGTTATTATTATATATATATTATTATATATATTTATATATATATATTATATATATATATATATATTATATTATTAAATATATTATATATTATATTATTATTATTGATTGTTATTATTATATATATATATATATATATATATATTATATTATTATTATTGTTATATATATTATTATTATTATTATATTATTATTATATTATTATATATTATTAGTTATACATTAAATACAAAGATATAATATATTGTTAATATATATACATATATATATATGTATGTTATATTGGGAGTATATATATATATATTATTATATATTATATTGGCTACTACATATATATATTGGTGTTATAAGATATATATATATATATATATATATATATATATATGCTATATATGTTATAAATATATATATATATATATATACAGTTATATATATAGTTATATATATATATATATATATATATATATATATATATATATATATATATATATATATATATATATATGTATATATATATATAATATATATATATATTACATACAAAAAATATATAAAAATATGTTATATATACTATATATACATATATATATAACATGATGAGATATATACATATATATATATATGTTGCTATATACATATATAGTTAAAGAAGAAGCAGCAGAAAGCATATATATAGTATATATATATATATATGTATATATATATATATATTATTTATATTGATACATATGGTTATTGTTGCTGGGCTGTTGTTACAGTGGGTTAGGCTATATTGCTATATATATATATATATATATATTGCTACATATATACATATATTATTATATTATATGAATTATATATATATATATATATATTATAAAGAAGGGTATTATATATATATATTGATATTGTATATATATGCTATTGCTACATAGAAAAGAGAAAAACCTGCTACAGATATATATATATATATATTATGTATATATTTATGTTATTATTATATTATATATTATTGTTACATATTATTACATATAATACATTATTATATATATGTTATATGCTGTATATTGATATTATATTATTATTACATATATACATATAAATATAGGATATATATAGTTATATATATATATATATTATGTTAATGTTGGAGCACATATATATTAGCTGGCTATATATATTGGCAACATGTTATTAGTACAGCATATAGCAAGGCGTTGAGCATGTTGGTTACTAAGATATTATTATTATTGCTGGCTATTATATATATACATATAGCAAAGGTTGTTATAGCTATTATATTGGTTGCTGGCTGGCTGGCTGGCTATTGGCGATATTATATCGTATATATATATATATTACATATATATATATAGCTATATTATTGAAAGATGTTATAGTTATATTATATATATATATGTTATATATATTATGTTATTACATTATTATTATTATTACTATTATTATTATTGCTGTTATTATTATATATTATATTATTATTATATATTAGTTATTATTATTATTACGTTATATTATTATATATATATATATATTATATATATATTATTATATACATCAATATATATATATATATATATATATATATATATTATTATATATATATATAATATATATTGTGTAAAAAATCTATATTATTTACATATATATATAATAGTGTTATATATATATATATATATATATATATATATATATATAATATTTTACTTTTGTAAAAATTCTTTTCCCGGTCATTTTGAAAAAATTGCAAAACAATTTTAAACATTTTTAGCGACAAAAGAAATTGTTGAAGAAAGAATTTTGTTCAAAGCTCACCTGCGTTTCCGTCTCGTAGTCAAGGTTTACTTGACGAGAGCGTCACTTCGCCCGTTCCTCTCTTAATGGAGAACAAATGGTTGTCGTTACCTTTTGTAATGGCGTAACGAACGTTTCCAGAAACACCTTGAACAGAAAAAACCTCAGTTAAAATTGAGCGTTTATTTACGTATATATATATTATATATATATATATATAGTTATTATTATTATGATAGCACATATATTATTATTGTTGTTATATTGTTGCTATTATTATTATATATATTTATTATTACATATATAAATAATATATATTGTATATATATTATATATATATTATTATATTATT
>JABUQX010127969.1:27500-30000 GCA_015478945.1 Trachelipus rathkii
ATATATACTATATATATTATATTATTATATATTATATATTAATATGATATATATAATATATATATATATATATAATTTTATTATATATATTATCTATATATATAATATATATAGTATATATATTATATAATATATATATATATATATTATATTATATTATATATAATATATTAATATATATGTATATATATATAATATATATAATATATATATTATATATCTATATATATATATATATATATATATATATATATATATATTTTATTTTATCATATATATATATAATATATATATATTATATATATATATATATTATATATATATATATATATAATTATATACTATAATTAAGCTATACATAATTTAAACATTTTGCTTTTACGTAGTATAAAAATATTAAAATAGATAAAGGTATTATATAGTTATATATATATAATATATATATATTTATATATATTTTTTATTTTTTAACAGTTAAACCACACTTACGGGCCGAACCCCTTTTTTCAAGGAAGCGGGGCAGGAACAATAAAACAGGAAAACCCCACCCAATCCCAGCCTAAGGCAATCTCTCAGGTGAGCGCAGACGTGGGCTTTAAAGAGAGGAAGACTAAACATAGTTGTGAAAAAAAGAAGATGGGAAGGAATTCCACAGCTCAGAAGTAGTTGGAAAGAAAGATATTACAAAGAAAAAGTTTGAGGTTTTCAATACTAATGCAAATTTAGTCAGAGAGCAAGGCACCCTTGTATTGCGAGGGCGACGCAAATGGAGGTGGAATGCGAGGGGCCAACTCCCCCGAGCATCTACCGCTGAAGTACCTATAGAAAAGAGATAGTGCGCCAACCTCACGTCGCAGAGATAGAGGGTGAAGAGAGTTGGAAAGTAGGGGACAGTTTATTAGTCTCTTCTTAGCTTTAGACTCAACTCTTTCCAATAAGGGTGGATCTGGAACCCCCAAATATGAGAACAGTACTCCATGCAAGGAGCGCATGAAACCATTATACATTTGGAATAACGTGCTAGAGAAAAAATTCCCGCAACCTGAACAGAACTCCCAGCTTCTTAGAGGCAACTATAGCAACCGTTGAGATATGAGGTTTCCAAAATAATTTATTGTTTATGTTAAGACCAAGAATGTTTATGTTGTTCACAGTAGAGACGTTAATGTTGTCAAAGGTAAGATAGGAAAGGTCGGAGAAGTATTTAAGAGAGAGATATGCAGAAGTTGAGTTTTTAAGGAGTTGAATTTTACTTAGGTGCATGGACCGATGGTAAATTAAATCCATATCGACAAGGATAGAATAGGAAAAGCTGAAGACGAGGAGGCAACTCCTAGAGCAAAAGAGGGAGCACGATTTCGAAAGTGAGTAGAAGAGTGGAGGGTTGAGTCCATCGGCATAAGAGTGAACAGAGTTGGAAGTACAGCTGAGGAGTTCGTTGATGAAAAGCTAGGATATAAAGTTGGAGATAGAACGGAAACCTTACGGAACACCAATTAACAGGAGAAGGAGGAGAAGGTCGTCCATCAAGAGTGCTGATATGAGCGCATCGGAGAGAAGAACTGAGACAAGACGTAAGCAAAGAGAAGGAGGAAACCCAAAGGAAGGGAAGCTTAGAGAGCAGTGACCGCGTGGCACCAAACCCGTAAAAGCTTTGGCATAATGGTCGAAAGCGCCAACCACGCAGACCCCCATGGTCCTAAGGAGAAGACCATCAAATCAGCTTAGATAGATATGTTACCAGTTGACAGCTCGAGCGACGAAAGCATACTGGATTGTCTGAAAGAAAGGAATGAGAAACTCAGATGATCCAGGATAATGCGGTTAAGAACGAGTTTCAAAGATTTTAGATAGAATACAAGTGAGAAGCTATAGGCGGCGATAAGTTATGAAAGAATCATAGAGCGGGCTACCTTTTTCGGGATCGGTTGGACATGTGCGTGCTTCCAGCATTGAGGAAAAGTATTAGTATTAAGAAATAGAAGTAGAATTGAACGAGGACAGGCGCCAAGCTTCAGAAGCACACTTCCCCTCAAAACAGCGGGGAGGAATGCATCCCGGTGCCACTAGCCTCCTGCGTGTCATAGATCTCTCAGGATCCTATGCACCCGATCATGTGTAACCACAGGTAAGACATGGAAACCTGAGAGGAGAAGGAGTAGGGGGAGGGATGCCAGAATCGTCCAGCTGGAAATAGATGTATAATAGGAGACCGAAGAGATTGGCCTTTTCAAAAGGAATGGTAAGCTACATAACCGTCAGAGCGGAATAAGGGGAGGAAAGGCAAATTTTACAGAAGTTGTTGAGATGTTTTTGGGCAAGCGGCCAGAAATGTTTTATCTGTAGCGAGATACCAAGCAGGTTTGTCGCACCTGTCTTTTAGTGAAAGTGAATTTAACCTAACAAATTATATCCCCGCAAAGATTTCGATCAGCATGAAAATTATTAAGAGTGATAGAACGAGAACGAGTGTTTTTCCATGCCAAATACCTCGATGCTT
>JABUQX010127969.1:40000-43632 GCA_015478945.1 Trachelipus rathkii
GGCTGAAGAAAGGTGAAATATCATATATATATTATAATAAGTATATATTATATATATATGTGATATATATATATATATATATATATATATATATATAATATATTATATATAAATATATTATATATATAATATATATATATATATATATATATTTTATATATATATATATATATATATATATATATATATTATATACATATATATATATTAAATATATATATATATTATATATATATATATAAAATATATATAGTATATATATATATATTGATATATATATATATATACTTATAGTATATATATATATATATAAGTTATATAATATATTAATTATAGTAGGTATATATACATGGATCAAAATGTTCTAAATAGCCTTTCAAAGTGTATCTTGGGCAAATAATTAAATGCTACAGTAAATTGTAATTACATTTTTGGAATCAGCGTAAAAGGTAAGTACTGAAAACACTTTTAAAGAACACAAAAAAAGGAGTTTTAAAAAAGCCAAGAATGATATAAATAGAGTAATAGTATCTTAATCTTAATTAACGGTAACCTTACCGTTGCGCTTTAAATAATTGGGTGGTGTTTAAACTAAGAATACCCAAGGGTATAGGCCCTGTGGCAGGAGTCGGGGTCTCTTCGGCCTTCGGGGAACCTAACGGGGTAGGCTTATTTCCCACCCCTCCGGGGGGGTCTCCGGAACCCCCCTTTGCTCTTTGGTTATTTGGTGTCGCGGGGGTTCCTCCGCCCTCCCCTACGGGGTATGATTAGAAACATCCCCCCTTGTTCCGTCGGGCTCGACCCCCCCTGGGGTGCCGTATATATAATATATTATAATATATATATATATTATATATATATATATATTATTTATATATATATATATATATATATTATATATTATAATATATATAAATATATATATAGTATATATGATATATATATATATGTATATAGTATTTTATTTTGTGCACGCGAAAGAGATTTTCGCGATTCAGACCCCGTTACAAATTTCTGACCCCGTTATAATGAACTGTTTTTAGAGATGGCAGATCTTTTGATAGAATTTTTCATTTAACACAAACATATTAATTGTTATTTATTACTCATTTATTACATTAATTATACTTAAATAATACGTTTCAGGGCTAACATTTTACGCTGATTCCCGAAAATTTATTCCTTTTTACTGTAGTATTAATAGTTATTTTAAGGATACATAATGAGCGCAGATGGGAAAACGCTGGCATATATATATTATATACTATATATTATATTATAGTAATTATGATATTATATATATTATATATATATATTTATATTGTATATATAATAATAAGTATATATATATATATATATTATATATATTATATATTAATATATTAATATATCCTCTTATGCTGATGATTCAACTCTCCATTCTTCCACTCATTTCAATTGTTCTCCCTCGTTTGTATCTAGAGTTGCGTCTCGCCTACAGCTTTCCGATTCAATTATTGCCGATCTGGTCGGGATTTCTCAGTGGGGTAGCCGCAATCTTGTGAAATTCAGCTCTTTGAAAACTCAACTTCTTCATATCCCTCTCTAAACACCTCCCAACTTTCCTATCCCCTTCGACGGCTTTAATGTCTTAGCCTGTAAAACATAAACATTCTTGGACTAAACATAAATGGTGAATTATCTTGGAGACCTCATATCACATCGGTTGCTAAAATTTCCTCAAAGAAGCTGGGAATTCTATTCAGTTTGCGTGAATTTTTTTCTTCTGCTCAGATACTTCAGTTTTATAAGGGTCTTATTCGCCCCTGTATGGAATACTGTTCTCACATTTGGGGTATATCCGGTTCCACCTTCCTTTTGGATTGAGTTGAAGCCAAGGCTAAGAGGCTTATAAACTGTCCGATTACTTTTCTGACTCCCTTGACCCTTTTTCTCTGCGACGTGACGTTGGTGCCTATCTCTTTTCTATAAGTATGTAGAATCGGACAGGTGCTCGAGAGATCTGACCTCTCGCAATTCCTCACCACTGGGCGTCGCCTCGTAACACAGAGAGTCCTTGTTCTCACGTGAATTGTGTGAAATTGGACACACAAGAATCACTCCGTTGGTGGTGCTCCTGTCTTTCCCAAGCCCATCTGTTTTGTGGAACTCCTTGCCTTCTGTTTTTTTTTTCCCGCAATATTTAATCTTCCTCTATTTAGGTCCCGCGTCTGCGCCCACCTGAGGGGATTGCGATAGCGCCGGGAACAGGGGTGGGTTACTTTCCATTTTATTTTATTTTGCTTTTCTTTTTGTTAATTTTTTTTTTTTTTTTTTTTTTTTGTGTGCTTATTACCTTCCTTGAAAAGGGTCCTGCCCATGAGTGGTGGTATCGTGTAAATATATATATATAATAGTATATATATGATATATATATATATAATATATATATATTATAATATAATATATATATATTATATATACTATTATATAGTATAGTATATAGATTAACTTTTCCCACCTTTCTCACCATCCTCCTGTAGGCGTATGCACCTGTCAGCTGTCTTGCACGAAGCTCCTCCATCGCCGTCGATCATCGTAAACTCTTTCCCACTTCACCTCCTCCATGGTCATCTCCCTCCTCTCCACTGCTCTCTCAACACCATCCTTCCGCCTCACACTCGGCTTCCCTATTCCTCTCCTTCCCTCCTGCTGCCACTCATAATACCTTTTTGCACAAATATTTGCTTACATCCTCCTCATTTGTCCTCTCTCCACCAGTTCCAATATACTCTCCACTCCCAACACCGCTCTCACGTCATCATTCTTCCTCCTATCCAATTATGTCACCCCCAATATCAATCTTAATACTTTCATCTCGCATGCTTGTACTTTACTTTTGGCTTTTGTATTTAGTGTCCAAGCCTCGTGTCTATATGTTAATATGGACCTCATAATGTTGGTATATATTATTATTTTGACTTTTCTCGGTATAATACGATCCTTGAGCAAAGGGTGCAAAGTCGTAAATGTCCCTTTAAACTTTCCAATTCTATAGTTCAACTCCTGGAACATATCATTTCTTACTCCACTATACACTCCTAAATATTCAAACTGGTCCGTCTGTTTCAGTATTTCTCCCTCAAATTCTACATTCAACTCTTCCTACTCCCTACTCACCATCATAACCTCCATCTTCCCCCTATTGATTTTCATTCCCTTCTCAAATAGCACCTCGTCCCATTCCACTATAAACCTCTGCAGAGCCTCCCTTGACTCCAAGATCAACGCCAGATCTTCCGCGTGTCCAAAGATCTCTCTATCCACCATTTCCTGTACCACCTTGCCACAATAGTCCATAAACGTTATGAACAAAATTGGGGAAGTTCACTTCCTTGTTGTATACCTGTTGTTATTCCAAACCAACTACTATCATCCATCTGTTTTTCCTCTTGCAACACCTGTCCACATACGTGCTTTTTATAGCTTTTATCAGTTTAGTAGGCACCACATACTTCCTTTTCCCCAAGATCCTTCACAAGATCTCCCTCGGCACACGGTCGAACGCCTTTTCTAAATCGAAAAATGCCAAATATGCTTTCCGGTTAAATTCATAAGTCATTTCACACATCATCTTCAGAGCAAAAATAAAA